>JAPSGF010000048.1:5305923-5528423 GCA_035772895.1 Perdix hodgsoniae | reverse complement strand
CAATCAGGGAAGGTAAATCTCAACAGCTGTGCCAGTCAGTGAGCACACCACTGTGCTGGGCAACACATTTTTCTGGAAGAGCATCCTCTCATTCCTTGCTGAAATGTTTCACAATAGCATTTCTCATTTCATTGACGTTTTCTGACAGGAAAAGGTTGGGATGCGCTCGTTGGGTAGCGCTGAAATATGTAATCTGGGATGGTATAGACACATAATGTTCTAATTGAGAAGGATTGAAATAAAACACTTATTAAAACAAGAGGTTGCAGTACTGTCAGGATGAAATATGGCAGTTCCAAATCAATATACTCTCATTTTTTTTCCACAGGAAATATCAAATTTTTTGTTGCGCCAGAAGAGTGCTTTTTTAAATGCCAGAATTTTGCATGTAACAGTAATCCTCCTTCTTTGCTCTGCCCTTTCCGTGGTGCTTTGTGTCATTAGTTATAACAAAGGGCAGTAATTAAACCTCTTCACTTGAGTTTTGGGAACAAAGGAATGCCCAAAATGTGAATCCAGCCCTGACCAAGGGAACTCTTTCATCCCATCTAGGGCTAGGCACTGTGAGTGCTACCCTGACTGTGCCAGGTAATGCCTGCTGATGGCATGGCACCATCAAGCCACATGCAACAGGTCTCTTCTCAGCTAAAGACTGATGAAAACCTCATCCAAGCCATCTCTGAGCTGTGCGGTGATGCTGCAATCTGGACATCCCTGAGCCATAGGTAATGGTAGCAAAGATCTCAGTGCCTGTGCTGCTGGGTGCACAGAGTCAGCTGTGTGGCAGCACGTGTGCCTGCCTGTTCAGTCAGGAGAAGGTCATAGTGGTGTGCTTGTGTGCTTGCTATATTTAGAGTATTTAAGTTAGTGTGTGCACATACATAGCATTATAGAAAGGCAGTGATTTCACAAAGGCACAATTTATGAATGAACTAACTCTTCAACCCATGATGTGCTTGTATGTTGGAAAATTCACAATGTGGATATGGTTATCATAGCACCTTGAATATATGTGCTAGGATAACACCTCACTTACCTTTTTTATTGCAGAATACTATCTCTCCACAAAGTGATATAATGAAATAAACAGATTTAAAAGTCAATTTGAGGCATTTTTTTTTTATATGGCCACAGTTTGGACATAATATTTTCAAATTATGCACTTCCCATTAATAAAGGCCAAGTTCTCTTGTGCTTCATGTGCAGAGCTGATTGCCAGGTCCAGGTCTCAAAACCTCTTTGGATATTCAATAACATTTTCCAGAGCTTTGTAGCAGACCCTGCTGACAACATAGAAAATCTGACCCAAGTTTGGGAAGTGAGAACTTAGAAAAGGGCATTCTTAAGGCGTGTTGTGCCCTTGGCTGTGTTCGGGCGTGGAATTTTGGGCAGTGAGGTGTGGTTGCTTCTGGAGACCCATGCTCATCAGAGGGACTGGTGGCTAACACGAGCTTGGCAACAGGATAAGGCTTGGGGTCATGCAGCAGTTGGTGGGAACAGGAGAGAGAACTCATCTATGAAAACTAATTTCACAGAAAGTAATGCTTCAGTGCAAGAACTTTGAAGAATCACTAAGACTTTAGGGAGGAGTGGTGAATGTTTTTTCTGGCATTAGATTTGGATCTTGCTGAGAATATTTGCTAATGTGCCACCACAGAGAGCTGTAGCCTTTATTGATGGGCATATTTCAGCTTTTGAAAACCAAAATATCATGGCAATAATTCATCTTTTCTTACCCAATGGAAGTTATGGAAATTGATAGCACCACCTATTGATGCGACTACAAAACTACAGCACAAATTTAAAATCCAAGGCAAAGAAGTAAACGTGTGATCTTCGCTATTTCAATTTAGAAGCAGACATTTCTACAACTGATCGATTCGGTTACTCAAATGAGTAGTGAAGTTATTTAGAAATGTTATCCAATAAATTTCAAATAATAATTTTGGCAAGTCTGTACAGAGAGGAGCATGGCACTTTGCTTGTGCCAGAGCCACCACTGCGTGGTGCACAGAGAGGCAGCCCATTGCTAACGATACTGGTGAGGCAATGGCATTGCATTTGGAAAATCTAAGAAATCCAGGTGGCTCATAGGAATGACTTCAGAAATAAGTGCCCAGCCTTGCACAGCATGTGCTGATGTTGGTCCAAGTAATGCTGCTTTCCCTTGGTAGCAGTGCGAGTACAAGGCTGCGGAGCTGCACATCGGGTGCCTTTGGAGCACAAGAGAGCTGCTGAAATCAGGGGTTGTCTTGGTAAGATCAAATTGCAAGACCAAGGTATGGGATGCCGGATTTATAGATCTATTACTTCCAACCTCATTTTTGTATCCCTTCTTTGCTAGCCTATAGCACAATTATTTTGTTTCACAAGCACCCTTTTCTTGCACAGTAGGAAAAAAAAAACCTCTTAGCACAATTTTCAACCTTAATCTCCCTTAATGCATGTAACGTTAACTCTTTGCTGTCTGCAGCTGAATTGGAGGTGGCCCAGACCAGAACTATGAATGGAGAGGGAGAAGTGTAGTGCCCTATCAGCAGCCAGCATACCTTAGGGAAGATTGAGACCATGACCAGAATAGGTTTCTTGAGGTCAAATCTGGATGTAATTTGGCTGTTCGCTTTCTCATGAGATTTGCCCTTTCCTCTGCTTCTCACAGACAGTAAAGGTGGCAGGAGGAATGTGAGATGGGGTAGAACCCACCCTGTGCCCATGATACCCAGTGGAAATCTTTGGCTGCTCTGCCCTAACCATCCTAACCATGGCCTCATTCTGTGTGTGTGGGTTAAGATCTGATTCAGTGCTCTGTACCTGCTGTTTTAACCTTTAAGAGTTGCTTTGCTTTTAGGTAGTTTTCCGTGGAGTATCTGTCAAGCAGCTGTTTGTGTGTGCTTGTGGGAATGCAGCATTCGTTTCCCAGAACACTGATCTGCACCAGGTCGTACCTCAAACTAATAAAACTTAGTGAGAGAACCTTGCTTGTAACCAAGAATAATGATGTGTTTTGCTTGGCAGTATCTGTGTCATCTGGCAAGCTTTTAAATATTCTGTGTTTGTTGTTCGGTCAGGATTTTCGTCAGTGCTAAGCTCAAAATCCAGCTAGGATTACTACGGGTTAATGTTCTAATTGCTCTCCTGACTCATTCTATTATATAAAGTCATAAAGTATTTGAATTAAGAGATGCTGCTTTTCTTCAGTGCAATGTGAATAGTATAGTTCTTGAAAGCTTCTGTGCACAGTATGTGGTGGAAGACCATCAGCTTAAAAGAACTTGGAAAACAGTGCACTGATGAAGTAATTTTAGGAATTGAGACACCACCAAGTGACCATGATGACACTGTTCTGTTTCAGAAGATTTTTCATCATGAAAAAATAAGTGAATATAAAGAGTAAAGCCAAGTGAAAACACCATCAGAGCAAGTCCATTCAAAAAATGAAGTATCTAATCTGAGAAAGGAGAACAAAAATATTCTCTCTCTTTCTGATCTTTTCATACTTCTCTTTTCATAAGCCTGGCCTCATATGAGATGAATTTCAAATGGATGTTATAATATGAACTCTGCAGCTCATCTGGCTTTTCCTAACAGGAAAAGTGGCAGGATGCCCGTGCTGTTCTCTTCCCTGTATTTCTTTCACTGTTATTATTATATGTTGTGCAAGTTTGCCATGTGAAAGGCAGCCTGCCACCCACTGTCCAAAACTCACTCAAATTCCTGAAGAAAAATTAAGATTTTATCTTCCCGTCTAGTTCTGGAAATGTTCATGAATACAAATAACAAATGCAAATGGCACAGGGACAGTGGTATTAGGAATTGAAATGCCCACTGTGTATTCTGTACAAATGGATTCATTATGGTAGAAATGCATGATGACGGAGAGACAGTCCCCGCTGGTCAGTAGTGGCTAGAGTTGATGGATACAGATGATTAAATTTTATTTTAATAAAGGTAGTGACAAAGAGGCTCAGAGCCAACGAATATATATATACTGATATCTGCTAGGTAAACACATGCAAATCTAATTTTATGCCAGTCAGTAGAACACTATTACTTCTTTTAAGTTCCAAAATGGGATTGATATGAGTCTACACGCTCCTAAAAGGATATGAAGCTAGGACAAGGGAGCACTTGTTTGGTGGGTAACTTAAAATGGTTTTCCTCGTAAACTCAAGAAGGCCAATGCATGGTTTCTGAGGAAAGCAACTTTGCTGGATGCAAGTGATGACAGTGCAGACATTGCACGAAGAGATAATTCATTAAGTGGGAAAACAGTTCTGGTGGCACCAAACCCAACCACAACAGGATGCTCCTATGGTCACAAGTGCTATGACAGGCATACTTGATTTGTATGGACCAGAGCAGAGAAAGCAGAAGGAAGGCCCCATGGTGGCCTCACAAAGGAGCAGAGAGGCAGCATTCTTATCTGCTCTCTGGTGATGGTGACAAGAATAGAATGCAGCTGTGCCAGAGAAGGGTCAGATGGGTGTTAAAAAAACACTTCTTCACTGAAGGTGGTGGGTGTGTAACAGGAAGTATCTTCCTGCAGCTCCTGATGCCCTCTCTCCCCTGGCAGAGCACTGCTCCCTCTGGGAACACCTCCCTCAGCAGTGCCATTGGGCACAACCAGGATGTTAGGGACTGCTGCTGGATGTGGGCTGGGAGCTTTGTCAGGGCACTGGGGAGAGTGGGAGGGGTAACAGGAGTCCCAGTGGAGGCTAATGTACCAAAAACAGGAAGGCACTTTACTGATGTTGTTATTTTTATTATTGTAATTTTGTATTGTTGTTTTAAGGTGGTTTATTGTCCAATCATACAAGAAAGTTCTGAAGGAGCAACTGGAATGAGCCTTCATGTTGACTGTCAGACCTTCTTCCCTGCAAACCATGGTCCTCTGATTCACCAAAGAAACAGCTGCCTTTGGAGCTTCTCTGATTTCGCCTGGAAGGCTGCAGGATGCCTGAGGCTATTGACTAGGCTCTTTCTCTTGTCCTGGCATTGCTCAGAGGACAACAGTCCCAGACCTGTCCTCTTCCTCAGAGCCTACCTGGAAGCTGCAGGGAACTCAGGGCCATCTGCTGGATTCCTCTTCTCCAGGCACATCTCAGAGGATCCTGTTCTAGTCCTACCCTCTTCCTCAGAGCTCACCTGGAGGCTACAGGAAGCTCACAGCTGTCCACTGGTATCCTGTTGTGGTGGTGCAGCAGCTCAGAGGACCCAGTCTCAGTTTTTCCCATTTCCTCAGAGGCTGGGGAAGAAGAGGTGAGAGGTCTTGGGGAAGGATGAGGAGGGGGAATAGGGAAGGAAGAGTGATTGGGAGCAGCTGCTGGCGCAGGGGCTCTCTGGCGGATGGTCACATTTCTCAAGATCTTGAAGTTATTAAGTGAATTTTTGGGTGATGATGCCTAGGGCAGTAAGCACAGCCCTGACCTACTGATGCTCAAGAAACATTTAAATTTTTGTGGTATTTTGTGTGGCCTGGAGTTCTTTGATCTTTGTGTATCCTTTCTAACACTGGTGTTTCTATGGTTCTACAACCTGTGACTTACTGTAGGCAGTGAAATCCAAGGCATAGCACTTATCAAGGAAATGAGTCCCCAGTGACACACTATGGGCCTATCCAACCTTGGCACAACTGAGAAGCTTTCCGCAGCCTGAAAACTTGTAGAGTAGAAGAGGTGAGGATCTGCAGTGTAGTGAGATGCCATGCTGATTGTCTGTCAATAAATAGTCCACAGTTTCCACTTTCCCCTTCCTCTGACCTTGGTCCCATGGTGCTCATTATGAGCAGAGCCCGAGCTCTTGGTTTGAAGAACTGACTCCAGCTCAGTCTCTTTGCTCTTGCAAACTCCCACTGCCTTCAGGACATGTTTGATTTAATATAAGGACTCAAATCCTCTGGGCTTGTCTTTGGGAGAGCAGTAAATGCAATCAGCTGTTTCAGTCTGACAGAATGAATAAACAGAGTTTTGGGGCACCCGTGGCAGCAGGGCTGGTAGAGATTATGAGGAAAGATCTGGATCACATCACTGGCTCAAAATTCACCCTAACTACTTGTGATGGAGTCTGGGCATCACCCTGGACAGCCCAGCAAGGGGCTCCCCTCAGTTCCTTGCAGTGGTTAAAAAGAAAATGAAAGGTTTCCATCGGGAGAATGAAATGACAGTGAGAATATTAGAACAGTGTTATTATAAAAGACTTTCTTTGCATTCAGTTCTCATTACTTTGACTCACAAAGGAAATAGCAGAAATAAAGGGCCTTGTTCCAGGATGATGGAAATCTGGAGAGATGTGAAAAGACTTCTGAATGAGGAGAGAGTGGAAGAATTGGCACTATTTAATTTAGAATGAACATAAACAAGAAGGGACATGACAAGGATATATGGGGTAGCAGATGCTTTTCAGAAAGTAAATCCAGACCCAGTGTCTGCCTCTTCTATAGCACCTGGATAAAGGGGAAGCCAGTGAAAAGGATTGAATGCACGTTTCATACTAAAGGAGGTGGTATTTTAACTCTTTTTATGAGTTTTACTTCCATGAGGTGCAGCCCAGAGCAAGTAGATAGTGAATCTTGAAAAAGAGCTAGATGTTTGTATGTACTTTTCCAAGTAATTATAGAGAAAATGCGTACGGCATTAGGAGCAGCATTAGCTTGCAGGCTTCAGGGGCTGAGCATAGGAATGGTCAGGAGGTACCAGGAGGCGATCTCCCAAGTTCACATTATCCTTTTTCCCTACCATGGACTTGCACTTCCCCTAAAAATTCTGAAACTTTGGTAGGAACTCTCCCTAATCGCACTAGATGGTTCCTTGCTTTGAATTGGTGTAGTAGAGAACTAGAAATTTGGGTTAAAAAGTAAAGGATGTTACTTTTGGCTGTTACAACCCAACCTAGCTATACATGAAATGTCTATGTCCAAACAAGTACCAGAACATTTGGCTACTGAATTATGTTATTCCCAGCTAGCTGAGATCAGTTGTCCAGTCTCACCTCTATGCCAGCCCTTGGCTGTATTTCACTCCAGGTTTATTCTTTTCCCTAGCATCTTTCAGGAGAGTATCTAGTCTCTGATGTCCTTGGCCTTGGGACTTGCATGAACACATGTTATGGGTAGGCTGGAGGCAGAGACACTTGCTGAGTTGTTCTTGGTTTTCATTACTTTTTATTCCTCAGGAATTAAATGTGTCTCGGACGAGTTCCTTGTGTGAACTGAAATGAATGTTTCAAGCTTACATAGTCAGTTTTGTAATCACTGTAGTTTAAGAACAGATAGAAGTACTGCTGCTCAGCTAATGAGCAGTAACTAGTTTAGGCACAGAACTCACTCACTGTCTCTATTCACCTGCACTCTGAGTAGGACTTTAAATATGGGTAAGCTTCAAACAAAATAAATTAAGTAAAGGTGTGAAAGGAAATTTTTCTTTGTAATGTCTTCCACTAAGCTGGTACTAATATGCACCATCTCTTCTTTCAGTTACAATGAGGTAAGATAAGTCTACAGACTTTTTGATCACTATTCATCACTGAAGTAGCAAACACATCTGGAGAGATTTTAGTTATGATGACCAGGGATGAGTCTTAGAAAAAAATAAACAAAATATGAGGAAACAAATTATTATAGTTAGCTCTGACAACTGCACGAAGGAACCCTGGCTGGATGCTCAGTTGATGCTTTTCCTTTTGCAGGGAGGAGTCAGAATTACCTGCTAACACATTTCAGATGTATCCTACCAGTTCTGGATAGGGAGAATATTTTTTTTTTCTCCTCCTCTTCTTCTTCCCCTCTATCTGAGAAACTGTGGAACGTAGACTCCCTCCATGAAGTTACTGTTATTCACATGAATGCCTAGTGAGTAGTCCTTTAGCACTTTCCTGCCTGAGTTGTGGTAAACGCTGAAGTTTGTCTTTTCACTTCTCTGTAGCTGAACTATGTGAGCACCAGTCTGTGGGAGTCATGCTGCCTATGAAGTCGTTACATGGCAAACAGAGTATTTCTTCCTTTGTATTAGCACCAGGTACACCCAGGTCTCTGTTCTGTGTGCCATGACTGAAGGACCTTGGGGATTGCTTGCAGCTATCTGGTTAGATTTAGTTGAGGTGAAGCTCCAGAGAGTTTTCCAAGGGAGCTCAAAGCCAGTTCATTTACTTTTCTTGAATATTTGTTAATTGCCTTTGGCATCATTCTCTTATCGAGCTTGCAGATAAGGACCAGACTTGGAAGCACTTTGGTATCTTGTATGCTTGGCTTTTTTTCACAAAGCTGGTCTCACAATCAAAGCAGGAATCTCTTGCAAAACAAACTCTACAACTCAGAGTATTTACTGTTGGTGCTATGCATCTTTGATGAATTAGGAATACAAGGGCAGAAACATAAGCAATCAATGCAATTTGGGCTTTTATTTCTAAAGATATTACATTAGAATGACAATAGCTTTGATATGTGTCAATCTGAAGCCATCACCTGCAATACTGCATGAAATCTTGGAAAAAGTATTGTTACAAAAATATTGACACACTGTTGAAATGGTGAGAGGAGCAACAAAGCAATCAGGGCAGAAGGGACCAACTGATGAAGAAGGACTTGGAAAAAAAAACCCGAATTATCTGCCATATCTGTGACTTTCCTAGAAGGTGATTGATGGGAAACACAGCTAAGTTTGAAGGGAGCCTGAACTTCTAAAAGAGATCGAGCGAGGATAGTTAGGATGGTACAGGAAGGTATAACTAAGAGTGATGGGGTGAAATTAAGCAAGAGAAAATTTAAGCTGAATCTTAGGAAAAAATCATTACTGAAACATATTAGGCTGCTGAGCGATTGCCCATGGGGAAGAGCGCAAACTGCTGCCTATAGATTGTTTAGCCTGGGAAAAAGACTTCCAAGGCATGCAGTTCCAGGAGAGTGAAGTACATACATTTCTTCAGTGTCCTAATGCTTAATGTGTATCATTTGCAGGCATGATTTGCTTAAACCTAGAGCTTCAAAGAGGCTATGTTCACTCGGCTCTGCTAAACCTTGTTGGACTTGAAAAATTGATATTGGTAACTTTTGGAGATCACTGGTATCTCAAAGAGGGGTTGAGTACTTCTCAGTAACTATGGCACAACCGAGTCCCAGGGTCTGCATGGCCAGAAGTCCTGCAGGTGAAAAAAAGTGTTTCCTCATCATGTGGGGCTTCTGCAACTCTCCCCTTGTATTTGCAAGGGGGACAAATAGAAAATTAGCCTCATAGGAAGTAAGTCTAACTGTTTATGCCACTTTCCTCAGTTAGCAATTTTGTTCCATAATACTTTTTGCTGTGTTTAGAGTTCTGGTTCTGTTTTTGTACCTCTTTGAAATAGTTTTGAGAGGTTTTTTTCTTCTACTGCTCTTCTCTGCCTTTTGTTCTGTATATTCACTACTCCCAATCTAAAGGAATTCTGCCTAAATTCCTTGAGGGTCTGACCCTTCCCTTAGCTTTAGTTTATGCTCCTTTGTTCTTGTGTTTGACATTAGCTCAAACAGCCTTGTAAAATCTCATTTCTGTTCCCTTCAGGACTGTGTATTCCTCCATGAAATATTTCCCCCCACTCTCTTCTAGCCTGCCTCTGCCTAGACAAGTCTTTTAGTTCTGGTATTGTACAGTTAATAGTTGGTGTTCTCAGTTGTTTCCTTGCTTTCTCAGTTATTGTCTTTATGTGCTATTGTTCTACACTACATTTTAATTAAAAAATTAGTTTTACTCATTTTTTTTGCGTACTTGATACTCTGTCTTAATTTCCTTATATTCCCCTAATTTTTCTCTCTGTCCATTCAGTACATAGTTTAATAAACTGTAGGATGTTTGCATTACATTCTGACCTCAGAAGCAAATATTCTGGTCTAGATTTGATACTGTTCACGATGGAAGATGAAGTCTCTCTTCACTAAATGCTTTGTTCTGTGTTTAATTAATTGAAATAATCTTATGCAAAATTTGGAGTTACAAATTCCAGAAGTGGAAATGGGAAATCAATTTTTGTGGGGTCTGTTAGACTTTGTTCCTTTGGTAAGAATTAAATTTTTGAGCCTGTACATTAGACTAGTTCTGTAAATTGCCCTGCTATCCACAGTATACTCTAAATTATATTTAAACCAGAACATTATCATAAACAGTGCTAAGTAGACACACTACTGAATTCAAAGAAATGTACTGCTGCAGAGAGTGCGAAATGAAGAGGAATTTGGCAAGATGAAAGTTGATTGAAAAGGAGAGTGAAAATTTGCAACAAAAAGTGTTTGCTAGTCATACAGGAGAGCTGGAGGTTTCTGCATCTCTCAAACAGCTCAGGCTGCTTTTTAGAACAAAATTTTCTAACATCTTTTCCCTGGAGTGTGCCATTAGCTCCAATCTTCCAGTAAGTTCCTTGGTAACTTCTTAAAGGAACTCTCCAGAGAGACTCTTATCTCTGGAGAACCAAATACCAGCTTGATGAAATTGAACAAATGAGTGATCTTACTGGTAGGCAACTTTGCTGTTTGTCTTGTTTAGTTTGACTGCAATCAGGGAATAGAAAATCGGTGATTTTTATATTTTATGAAATATGGAATAGGCATTAATCTAAATAGCTCATGATTAGTTTACATGCTATACTGGCCAGGAAGGAAAAAAAAAAAAAGGAAAATGTAAGCTTTAGCATTTAAAGAAAGTATGATTTGTGAAATGAGTTCTTACACTTTGCAATTCTGTCTGCAAGCTTTATGTGATTCCTGTTGCTTGAATTGTCCACAAAAGTTTCTCAACATAAAATGCAAAATTAAATGCAGTTGTTTTGTGCAGAGGCAGACATTTCTAGGATTGAGCTTCACAGATATTTTAGCTGATATCTTATATTCTTTCTCTCCTTTATCCAAGGGAAGTGCAGCTGGAGATGAAAAAAATCAGTTTATTCAAGCAATATTATCCTAGACGATTGTACA
The DNA here is from genome assembly GCA_035772895.1 of Perdix hodgsoniae. NCBI lineage: Eukaryota > Metazoa > Chordata > Aves > Galliformes > Phasianidae > Perdix > Perdix hodgsoniae. The sequence goes on along the minus strand of JAPSGF010000048.1, from coordinate 5,517,490 downwards.
ATGTTTTCTAGCAAATGTTTTCAACTCTTAAAATATTAAGTAATATTAAGTAATGAGTTAAAAAAAACAACATTATTTCTTACCAGCTAAAATACATCAGTTTTTTTGTGTCTTGAATGAGATTATGGGTTCCAGGGTTCCTGCTGGCACTGCTCAAACAGTTTTCTGAGGAGATAATGATGCTTTAGGGTTGTTTGGCTTCAGGACAGCCATAATGCTGTGGCAGTTCCCTAGGCGTATTTCAGGGCTCTGTCCTAGCAAACACATATGCTATCTTCTAGGGTGAAAGAGTGCTTATCTGCTGCTTGTGATTGTTGGTGTGGGTGAAGTGATGGCCATCCTTGTGCTTTGTGAAGCTGGTATCTCCACAGAACTCTGCCAAAATGCAGCTCTGGAGGTGTCTGAGGCCAGGCTGGATCGAACCCTGAGCGACGTGACCTAGTGGATGGCAGCTATGACCACAGTTAGAGTGTTGGAGCCAGATGGACTTTAAGGTCCCTTCCAATCCAAGACATTCTAAGACTCTTTGAAAAATACGTGCTGCAAGGGAAGGCATATCTTACATCCAAATCCCATCCCATCTTTCTGGGAGTTGCACAGGGGTTCCTCAGTGTAGCCTAGCCTTGTTAGGTATACCAGGCAGTGGTAACAACATATGTGGCCAGGAAATGTCCCAGCAACAGCCCCAGGTTTGGGCCAGATCCCCAGAGATCAGAGCCAAGGCCTCTTCCTCCCTACGTTAAAACAAACGAAGCCAGATGGCCAAACATTGTTAAAGCCATTTTGCTTCCAGACTTCTGCTTTTATGGTATGCTCTCATGATGTGAGGTTATGTCAGGGTACCAGGCAGAAAAGAGCCTGCCAAAAAGCAGTGCAGGACTTTCTGGTTAGAGGGAACAAAATCTGGAACAGGTTGTGTTTGGACCCTCTGCCAGTGATGTTTTGTTTTTTTTTTTTAACCTTTCATTGTTTTATATTGGAGTGCAAAATGAATGTAGAATTGAGCATTTCCTTTAGCTGAGCCTTTCCAAATCAGTAATTGCTGACCAGCTGAATTGATAGTGGCAGTAGTCTGTGGGCAAAGTTTGCCCTGGTCCTACAACACGGGGCAGACCACAAAACTCCAGGTAAGAAAAACGGATACAGGCAGGCCACAACTAGTAGGACCAAAGAAAAATGTGTACGGTTAATCATAACATGCTCTATTTCACATGAAGGCAATTATCATGATCAAGAAAACTTTTCTTCATATTCTGTCTTTCATTTTTTTGACAGAATTTTAGCCAAAGGATTTTTTTTTAACTTCTACAGCTAGCCAGTACAGAGACAAAAAGTAGCTTGACAGTACAAACCATTGGGTCTAGAAAGAAAGGTAAAGAAGTCCCCTGTTTCCAAATAAAATAGTCTGTGTAAGCCATCCACGAAAGATCAGGGAGATCACTGCTGTCAGGGTGTAATTTTTCAAAAAACAGCATATTTATTCTTTTTCACTTCACGTGCAGAAATATGTTATCTAAGTTTAAATTGTAGAAAGTTTCCTGTAAAAATGGTTGCAGTGATGAATGAGACTGAATTTGTGGATTTTTGTTTTGCTACTTGACAGTTATTCAGTAGATTTAGATTTCCAGTAAGGTTGACTTCTTTCTTATTTTGCACGTACATTACCAGTTTCATGCTGGGTTGCTGCAGCAAGTATCCTTTTTTTGATGAGATGACAGCCATCTCCTTGCTGTACAGTACAAAAACTATTGGTGTTTTTCTTTCCCCTTCTTTTTTTCTTTTAGTTTGATGAAGGCAAAATTGAGCCTTGAGGTAAGGAGTTAAAATGACAACAAGGACTGGCCACCAGCGTGCTACCTAAGTGGTGCAGGAGAGGCAGACTGAGTATGTTTCCAACATCCTCTAGCTTATTTTAGCACTAAATAAAACAGATGTAAATATGATGGCTTGAATACAGTTCTACGCTTTCGTACTGCAACTAGAATCAGTGTTTTTATAATTCTATACTGTGTTGGAATTTCATCCCCATGAAGACCTCTGTGCTTCACATGAAAAATTTTGGTCTTTATCGCTGTGCAGCTATTGCACAGTCCATGAGCTTAGCTGAGCTCTTGTGATAGCTTAACATTTTTTTATTGACAATCAGAAAACAAAGCATTGTGGCAGCAGCTGATCTTAATCTTGCAGTTTGCTGGGTAGTATTCAATTTGTTTGTAAAGCTCCACACACATTCTGGAGGCTTTACAGACATATAAACCCAGTCTCTGCCCCAAGGAATTTGCACTCAAAATTCAAGGTGACACAGAGCTGGAAAGAGAAACCCAAGAAGGGCTGGAGAGAAGGGCTAAGAGAAAAACTTCAGCTTGTAGAGCAATATTAACATCAGTGTTGTGAATCCTGATGTCACAAAAAAGCTACTGTTTTGTCCTTTCACTCTTCTTACAGTGATGCTAAACAATAACTGCTAGGAGATGTTGAGGCAGCAGTTGCTGGAGGACTGAGGCCATGTGCCAGTGCACTCATTGCAGTGCTCTGACCCAACCAAGCAGCCATGGGGTACAAAGCACAAAGCAGTGTGTTAGTGTGACCATGCTGCTGCTGCATTGCTTCCAGGCAGGGACACTCATTTTGCCAAATCTTTCCATCACCACAATGTGTGAAAGGGTTTTCCTTTTGTCACTGAATGGTTCTAAGCATACGGTTCAGTGCTGTAGGGCTGTAGTCTTGTTTAGTCTTCTCAGAAACTACACAGCTCTCTTAAAGCCTCAGAGGTCATCATCCCTTGTTGTTGTAGCAGGTATGCACTCAGTAATGTCTCTGTGCTAATTGTTAAGAAAATGTGCTTGGTAGTCCTTTGCCGGCAGAATCCCAATTGCCAAGGTAATTAATAGTATTACAGACTTCAAGGCCATAATGCTCATCAGTTATTAATTAGCAATTCATTTTGCTGAATAAATAATACTTATGATCGATGATGGAACTTGTAATTGGGCACTAGTAGTGTTTCTCAAGGGAACAGCTTTTCTGCAAGTATTAACTGTGACAGTAACGGCTAAGGAAACCAGGGTCACTTAAGAAAATGTACTCTGAACAACTGTGATGCAGCTAGGGCTTATGCAAGCAACATTGGAGAAGTAGGTCTTATAGATCAGATCTTGTCTGTGGTAAACAAATGCTGTGATTTGTGTCTATTCTTCTTTTTCCTTTAAGTATTACCTCCTTTTAAGGAAATGTCCCCTAACAGTGTATTGCACCCATTATATTGTCTTTCAGATCTTTCATGTGCTTTCATCACAAATTCAGAAGATAGTATAGTCAAAGAAATACTTTACAAAGCACAGTAACCAGTTTCCAAGGAATTTACTCAGATTAGATCTATTTGAGATTAATAGATTGTGGAAAATCAATGTTATTTTGTATCGGTTGACGCAGCATTTTGGCATAAATAAAGTTGAGTTTAGCCCTTCGCCCCTTGAATGGAAGGAGAAGCTGGCAGAGAAAGCAAATAAGCTGTTAGTTTTAACTGGGTAGCCAACAAAGACGACAAGTAGAGGAGGTCAGCTGCTGACCAGATGCTGCCTTCAATTAATATGCCAACCCTAAAAGACATTTATCGTTCGGTTTAGAAGGCAGAGCAGCTGAGTCATAAAAGCAGCCTACAAAAGATATTTAAAAGCATTTATAATGGCTAAATTACTTGAAATAAATTGGCCCTGAAAATAAACATATTTTGTGCAGTCTATGTAAACCCAATTTCTTCTCTCTGTAAATTGCGTGGGTTAAGTGGGAGTCTGTGTTTGACAAGAGTATACATTTGCTTCAGTACTCCACGTGGATTATTTTTTCCTGTGAAACGGGTTAACGAACTATCAGATATCATTGCCAACTAAGTGAGTCCCGCATCCATTTAAGAGGAGAAGATGCTGCAGAAGAACAAGTTAAAAAGAAAGGCAGAGACTGTGTTGTAATGCTAACAGGCAATTAACAAACTCATGGGTGTTAATTATCTTCATACTGTATCATGTTCAATTAGCTCAGCCCCTGCAACAAAGGCAACCATGAGCAATTGCTTTGATAGGCGTACAGTACTTCATTTGTAGTTAATCGGTTTAAGCCTTGCAGTTGCTAGGCTACACTGGTCTCCAGAGGTAAAAAGCTGCACAGATGCACTATGTTTAAATGACTACAGAGAACTGTTTAAACTCAAACCATGTATAACTCTTTATTGATTTTTCACAGAAGATCTCAGCTCTGATGATAAGGTTTTGATATATTTTCCTGCTACCGCCAGTTCCTTGGAGTATTGCAGAAAAAAATCTGTCAATATGCTTCTATTATGATCTCTTGATCTGTGGCTATAAAAACCTTTAGCTGCAGCCCTTATTATAAAATAATGGAAGAAGCAATATTTGATTTCCCCCCCACACTCTGCAATACATAGAGATTTTTTTTTCCCTGCTGCTTCTGGAACTAAATTACAGTGTGTTCCTTCTGTATTTCTGTGTTAGAATAATACAGAAGAATTTCTAGCACTAATTAATTTGATTGACTCTCAGCAGGAAAGGATCAGCTGTAGCATCATGAACTTTAACAATAACTACCGACTGATGGGCAGTTCACATCAATAAGACCATCACTAGCCTCCCTCACCTGTCACCAGGCAGGGAATGAGCAATAACCACCCCCTGCAGATGCACTGCTTAGCACTTTCTGCCCGATTAGCAATTTATAATGGTGATCAAGAAACAGTCAGCGGCAAATCAAGACAACTGTCTGGCTGCCTGTTTAATTGGCCTTGTTTGCTTTTTGATAAATGGCTCGTGACTGCTATAGGCCCCTGTATTTTGACTTTTAATAGGCCACTGTGATTAGACTACCAACAGATACCAGGTCAAAACCGAGGGAAGGTGCAAAAAATGTTAATTAATATCAATAATAGGCAATTATTAGTTAGACAGAAGGACCTACTAGCTGCGTGCACTAATGACTCAGAGCTAACTTGAAGGGAAACAGTGCCAAATTAGCATAACTGTGTATGCAGGCTGCATGGTGGATCCTAGCGAACATCTGTTATGTGAGCAATTCAAACAGAATTTTTGCTTTCTGCATGATACCCACAAAACCATCCATTCTTTTTGGTCATTTCAAGACACTAATTATACCCTTATGGCTCGTGATGGTGAAGTTGGACTTTGCCACTCCTTCCTTTCAAAAGATCATTTGAGTGCTGTTTCTGAGATGTTCAGGTTAGTAACTTTCTGTATAAAGGTTCCTAATGCTGTACCTGGAGGAGCACATACTGCGTGCCTGTTTTTCCAAGTGTTACTCATACTGCACATAATTTATTTCCTCTTTATCACTTGTAGGGAAAAGAGAATAACAACATAAAAACAGACTAAACAACAAACCTTGCAAGCAAATGGTGACGGGCAGTGAAATGTTTGCCTACTGTTGCTGATCATTTGTGTATATAGTGTGATATGAGGATCAGAACTGTTACATATAGAGGTCATGGCATCATGGAATGACTTAGGTTGGAAGGAACCTTAAAGACCATTTAGTTCCATTCCCCCTGCCATGGGCAGGGCTGCCACCCACCAGATCAGACTGCCCAGGGCCCCATCCAACCCTGAATGTTTACAGAGATGGAACACAGCTTCTCTGGGCAACCTGTTCCAGTGCCAGATGAGGTGCTGAAGCCTCACTGCATGCTTGTCTACATGTTTGTATTTTTCAGGATGCTGGGAATGTCACAATTGCAAATACAGAGCAGACAAAGCATATACAAGTAGCAGCAATTCACTTCAAAGTAGCATTTTAAATATACACTATGTGGAAGGGTAATGACCCCAAATTTCAGGGAGTAATTTATCCTTGCAAGTTTAAAAGTCTAAGCAAGCTGAAATCATTGGATGGCAGAGGCTACAGGAGACTTGTTCAGTGCGTTATCCTGCAAGAAGTTTTATTGCGATATTGGTGTAAGTAAAGATCTCCCTTTCACTGAAGTGATCAGAATTCTCTTTTAAAATGGATGTTTATAATATATGCTGCATGACACTGTTCTGCCTATTTGTTTCCTTTCCTCCTGCCCATGCACGTGTGCATGTGATTTGATAACGAGTTAAAGCCAGGATCTGGCATTGCTCTACGGTGGGTATTTCTGAGACAGCTCAAGTTCCCCCAGCGTGACACCAATGTTTCATCATGATAAAGACTTACTGATGCAAACAGAGTTGAGACCTCTAGTAAAGTTCAACAAATGTCTGTGACTGATGCTGCTAGTTCCTGTGAAGGAGTGGTCATGATGGAGATGGAAAAACCTCCTTTGTTAGTGGATGTCTTTTTTTTTTTTTTTTTAAATACGTGCAACATATGCAGCACTGAGATCAGGTTGATGGTTAGTCTAATTTGAACAGGAATTGACTTTTGTAGCATGCAACACCCAATTGCTGCTGGTATGATCTGATATATAGCTGTTTGGAGCAGGAAATGTTTGTGCAGATCTTCTGGTATTTCAGAATTATTATATGAACTATATTTTGAAGTTAAAGGAAAACACAGTCTTGGAAGCTGAGAGCTCACTTCTGGTGACAGGATGAGAGGTATGTTGTTTCAGATGTCTTAAAAACAGTGTTTGGGAAAGAGAACATGCTCCTGGCAGATTCTCTTTCGTAGGATTCAGTTGTCTGGCTGCTGAGAACCCGCGGTGCTGACTGACAGAGAAGGGAAAATTCTACTTAACAGCACTTCACATGTCAAAGGAAACTTTGCCCCATTTGAATCCAAACCCCTCCATTTGAAAGAGGAAAATATGGGAGACTGAAGGATGTAGGCAGAAGACGTAAGGCTGCTTGTAGGATTGGGCCAATAGCTCTGCACTTAGCCTTGTGTGGGGTGTGCACTTAAGGAAACACTCTGGGCTTCTAACAGATACAGCTGGCAGGAAGCGTAAATGCTCATCTCTCATTTTTCTTTTCTGTTTGACCTCTGTTTTTCAGCAGCTTCCTTTGTAGGGTACGTGGACCTTCCCAGTTTTGCAGTTTGGGGGCTAGTGCTGTGTGGACATGATGACTTAACTTCTCAGCAGCTGCTATTCTGCTTCAAAGGCAACTGCAATATGTGCAGGCTCAAATACCTCCACCTGTTATGACTGATTTTTCAATGTTGCGTTGTTTATTTGCAATGGAACAATACTCGGGGGCCCCAGAGGAGATTATTGTGTATTACAGTGGTGAAAATACCTGTCCCAGAGAATTTAAGAGCTAAACAAACAAGATGGGGAGAAATGTCGTTTCCACTTCTTGGCTGGAAACATGAGAGAGGAGAGGCAGTGAACAGGCAAGGCAGGCTTTGCCTTGCCACCTCCTGAGCTCCAGGCCCAAGCATTAACTGCAGATCTATCCTCCTAGATGCTCCAAAAATTTCCTATCAGGCTTTTAAATAATATTTATATATTATGTTTGATGGATGCACACATTGCCTACAATCATAAAGTATTTTTCTGCTATAACATAGACGGACTTTTCTTTTAGATTATATTTATTGCAAAATGAGAACAAAAATTGTGACCTTGAAATATCCTCTTGCCACTCTAAATTGAGGAGTAGGACCAGTATGAACTATCTTGGAGGAAAGATACTGTAATGTTCATCACTCTTGCAACAAGAGAAGTACTTTATATTTCGGGCTTTTGTAGACAAAATACACCATAAGATGCACGTCAGCTTAAAGAGTTGTACATGGTGGTACTTTGTGAATTCTGAAATATCAAATGGAACCATGGATTTACCATAGAAAAAAAACAACGCAGGCAACTCCAGGCTTTAAATTTTTTTTTTCTCCAGAGGTTTTTCTTGTTTGCTATATTAACAAATGTTAAAGGTAAAGAGAAGATGCCAACTACAGAGCATTTATATGTTTTATATCTTTTGTTATTACTTTCAGCAGTAACTGTCAGATTGTTTCAGATATTGCTGTTTGAACAAAATTAACAGCATGTGCAAAGCTTTGGTTGGTTTGGTATGAGTTTTCCTGTTTTGGTCATAATTTATTAATATTCTTTTAAAATGAAAAATCTTCCATTATCTACTGCTAAATTTTCTATTATTTTTTCTTTATACGAAATATCTGAAGATGTGACAAGTAGTAAAATTTTCTTAGCTTCAAACTTTCAGGCAGAATTTGTCTTGAAAGTAATTTGTTTAAAATGCAGGAGTTCTGAAATCTTAAGGGCATCTGACTTCAGCTCAATTGTTGTTTGTTATCTATCTCTCTTAAGCATTCTTGATAGCTAGAGACTTAACCAGTCATCTGGAGGAAATAAAAGCAAAACCAAACCCCCTCCTGTAGTTGAGGTACCCTGATTAACCTTTCTCTTTTCTCATTTATTTTACATAAATTATTTTACTAACCTCATTGGGGAAGGAGTTGTGGAAATCTAAGCTTTATACAGCATGGTAACATTGTACAGAAACTCGTGCATGGTACAACATGTTTTAGTACATAAGGACCATCATCTGAAAGAGCTCCAGGAGGTTTTCATTTCAGTAGGAGAGAAAAAACTTGCCCCAGCTGTTAAGTGGTTTTGTTTTGTTTTGTTTTTCCTGTTGCTTTGAATTATTCAGGTGCTCAGAGAATTGTTTTCTCCAACAGAAGTGAGTAACATGAGTACAGAGAAGTTGCTTTTGGTCTTCAGCTCTGCTGAAAGCCAAAGCCTGTTGCTGGAGGATCACACTTCTGCCCTGAGCTCTCATAATTTTTCTTCCACATCAATTCTGACTCAGTCTCTTCTGAGGTGTTCTGAATGGAGATGCTCTCTCCATCACGCACACTCTCAAGAACTTACATATAGGAAGTGAGTGGCATAGAATGTGTAGTTTCTCTCTCTCTCTCTCTCTCTCTCTCTCTTTCTTTCTTTCTTTGTTCCAAAGATTTTTGCTTCATGCTGTTTTCACTGAGTTCAGGAGGGGATTTTTTTCCTATTGGTGTATGGACTTAGCAGAAGTCAGGAGGAACTAGTATGCTGCTGGGAAAAATACAGTATGCTGCGGTTTTACATCATGGAGCAGAAAGGACTGATCATCTCCTCCAGCCCCAGAGTAGTGTAGAAGCCTCTTGTGACATTGGAATTGACGACTATTTATACTGCAGGACATCTCCATACTAAAACTTAGGTTGAAAGATCTCTGCTTTTGTTTTTACAGAACCATCGTCTCATAATGAAATGCAGACCTGATTTATTATTATTTTATTTTAAAGGCGTAAGAAGCACCTGAAATCCAAGACTTCATTTTAAAGTCCTGTACTCTAATTCTGCTTCATGATTGGCTTTCAAACATGAAAATCTCTTCTGTAAAGCAGTAAGCCCCAGGATGTAGCCTGCGTGAATTACAAATTTGACGTTTACAAGGACAAAAGCTTTACATATCTGTGTAAAATGTGAAAAATACTAGAAGCTCAAAGTAGTTTTATCTGTTTTAATTATTTTTTTTTGTGAGTAATAACATAAAATCCCTTTATCTTTCCTGAGTAATTTCCCCTTTATTTCCCATGGTTTCTTGAGTGATAGTATTACTATTACATATATAAAGTGAGAAATTACATTTCTACATGTGTACATATAAAACTACTACTAAAATACATATGGAATTAGCTATTGATAGATTTTATTTTTAATGGCATATGACTTTATAAGATTTCAATTTTATTAGCCTTTTATTTTAAATCAATAGAAATAAAATCAAAGTGAGTTCAGACTTTGGCAAAAGATATCTCAACCTCCCCTGCCTTGCATAGCACGTACACTGGCTGCCTGTTGCCAGTCTCCCTGATAAGGTAATGATGTGAGTCTTGGTGATGATTTCTTTTTCACACAGATTGCTTTTGACAAGAGAATCAACTGAAAAATACCAAAGATGCATAGCAGTATCTTTTGTATCCAAAAATATCCAACCAGGTTTAATGTTCTTACTATTACTGTCCTGATCATAAGTATTAGAAATTTACAAATAATCACAGCAGTATGTGGATATGAACTGTGGTAGTAGGACTATGATATGGAGATTAGAACCTGAGTCATTTACAGTTCCAGAACATAAGTTTAGGGCATAGTCCTTATTATGGATGGGTTGAACCTAAGCTCTCAAAATTCAGAATAAATAAAGGCGGATCTCTTCCAGTCTCAAATTTATCCTGTTGAAGGCATCTGGAGATCTAATCTTAAAATTCAAGTCAACTATTTCTTAAGGCGTAATTGTTTTTGAAAAAGTGGTCTTAATTTGAAATAGTGTTGGGAAAAACCCCTCAAATTTAGGATAGACCTAATTGGGACATGCGGATGATACAGAACAGTCTGAAGTACACTGCTCTTTTTCATTCATTTAGGTAATCTGTGCAGTTTATTATAGATAATACTTCCAAATAAAAGAAGTACTGCAAGGAGAATAATCTCTACTTCTAAGGATGGTCTCAGAATTTTATTCTGGAACTTAGAGGTGATGTGTCAAAAGAGCACAGACATTTACATAACTAACATCAAAACGAAGGATAAAGTAAAGATCAATAAATGAACCAGGTAGAAAGAAGAAAATGAATGATGTAGGAAGTACTTAAAGCCATGTATCCTACCAAAGTATTTCCCCCCCCCCCAAACACATTACCTCTGTGTAATGTCATCTTTCTGTTGTTAGCATTATTAGAAGAACAGCAACAGGAGCAACACTGATATTGCTGATGTCTGAGGAGCTATTTTTGTCTAGATTAACACAGGAATGATAGCAATGAGGAAGAGAGTGATGGATGTGGTCGCAGTCACGCTCAGACTGTACCAGTGCCATGGGTGCAGAGGATGTGTTTGGGAGGCAAGTAAAAATTCTGTTTTCATCTGAGCTCAAATCTTGAAAGACTCATTTAAAACCAAATCCTTTGAGTGCTTCCATTTTACCTGTGAGACCCAATAGAAGGCAAATTTGAATGCACTGCTAATCTAGAGATCTCTATGCATAGGAGATCCCCACAGGAGTTTTCTGAGACCCTGCCTGACATGGTGATGCTCATGCAGCTTGCTGTCTGAGGCGCTGTGCTCCACATACCCACCTTGCACAGAGGCTCAAAACTGCTTTAGATTTAATTTGGACTCAGACTGTACAGCATGAGGGCCTGGGCGTACTTTTGATTTTTATCTTTAGAGCAGACAGAGTAGGAGAGCCACCCCAGTGTCTTGGATTAACTCCTCTCTTAAGTAGAAATCAAACTCATCGCTGTCAGAAGGAAAAGTTTGTTATTCAGCTTTCTGAAAACTTAAACCCTGTCAACCCAAACCTCCAGCCTCCTTGAGTCTGTTGCTAGTGAGGAAGTAGGACTTCAAGGGAAGCAGAACAGCCCCTCTGAATGTGCAGTTTGATGTGATCAGACTAAGGAGAATAGTATTGTTCTTAGCCAAGAGCTGAGTGTTTGAATTGCCTGGCACCACTTATATTCACATGGAAAACACAGACCTCTAAGGCAATGAAAAGACTTTCTGATTTTTTGAGAGAAAAATTCCAGCCCCAAGCAGGTTTCTTCCCTGATCATTTCTGTATTTTGTGTTTTTACATTCTTGTGGAAAATTAAAATTCAGCTACTTCTTAAAACAAAATGCGCACTCAGGGCTTTTTTAATGACACTTTTTCAGGATGAATCTCAGATTGAAAATGAAAGCAATACAGCATCTTTACCAGTTTTGCTACCTTAGAAAACAAAAGAGAATGGCAATTTGCTGTAATCTTATTCTTAAATGTTTTTCTTATAAATATGCTCAGTGTAAACCAAATCATTTATGCCATAGAAAACAGCGAAATGAAAGACAATTCTTTCACTTCATTCAACATTGTTATGGTATTTAAATATGACAATCCTGATGCAGTGTGTGAACTCAGACGTACTTGACTTAGCTTACAGTCAAGTCAGCTTTTGAGGTTGTCTGGAGTGAAAGGCTTGTCACTAAGGACAAGTGCCTCTCCAGCATTGGACAGTTGCGATGATGCCCAGTAGGGTCTCACAAATATATCAGGAGCCATGTAGTGGTGACTGCTGAGATCTAAACTGACTGGTATCATTTCTCCCTTCCCCTGTGCCTTCTGTTCCCGGTTTCAGGTATATCCTCAGCAAATTTTAACGTTACAGTGGTCCAGCGATAAGAACGAGAAGCAGCTTTTTTCTTCTTTAACTCCTCTTGCTTTCATTTCCATGGAAGATGACATACTTCTCTTCCTGTCCTGGCTTGAGCAAGGCCAGCAGCCAGCAAAGCAGGGTAATATGAATCTGGTCCTTCAGAGTCTGAACATGCAAATAAATCCTGTTCTTTGATCTGTGCTCAAAATGCAGGAAGAAAACAGATAAATTGTACGTTACGGTCAGCTCTAAAGAAGCCAATTATTTTCTTTTTTTTTTTTGGAGGTGGGGAGAGCTGTTGAACCTTTTTGGCGTAAGTAAAACTAATTTTTTTTTTTTTTTTTTTTTTTTTTTTACTTGTTATCATGGATACTTAAGGACTAATTTACCTACCAAACTTTAACAGAGGTGGTAAAAAATTTTGTATAACTACACTGTGAGCATCAGTGCTCAATGAGTATTCTTTCTCCTGCATTTGGTTAAGCATCCTCAGCCTCTCACTATTCCAGGTTGGAGTGAGACAGTTGCTCAGGGTTTGCTTTCTTCTTCCTTTGTACCTTACCACTCTGTCTTTGTAAGTCATCTCTGTGCTAAATAACAACAAGGAAAAACTGTATGTTAAGTTTATCATGAAACCTGCTGGTACAACCATAATTTGTGCATCCAGCCATGGACTGCATTCTAGATAATTGTCCTTTACTTGACTCAGTTTTCACTAGTCAGCCTGCAGCTATGTATTTCCTCAGGAATTGTTCACATTAAAAATTACCACACGGTTAACTAATGTTCTGCTTAGCATTTTTTGCAAAGAATAATTGACATAGATGCACAATCAATGTTGTCTATACCAACTTAAATTTAGCTGCTTCAGCTCTCATTAATGCAAGAAGTTGCATAAAATGCTATATTCTGATGGTAAAAACTTGAATAAATGAAGCACAGTTCTGCTCTTCTTCTATTTTATGCAAAATAAACAAGGACTTGTTCTGTGGGGGGGGAGGAAGGATATATATATTTTTTTTCAGAAGGGGGAGGAGATATAAAGGAAAGCTTTGGAAGAGCCACATTCACGACCAAATTTTCAATGAACCTCATAGGATTTCTTTTTATTTGATACTTCTTTGCCATGAAATTTGAGTTCTATTCCTTACTTTTTAATGGTTAATCTATTTTAAAACTATATAAGCTTAATTGTGACATATGAAAGTTCTTATTTAGGGTAGATTTTTAATTTGATTGCTGTCTTCCCTGCTGTGTAAATGGTCTCTTGAGAGCAGATTTTTAAGAGTGTGTGTTCTCCTTTACATTTCACTGTGTAACAATTCCTCTTTACCCATCCTCTCCATCCTCTGAGCAAGCCAAAAGCAGACAATAGATACATACTAATGGAGCTGTGTACTTGCCATCTGTAAGAGCAGCTGCTCTCCTGCATCTGTACAATATGTTGGAACTGAGAGCTTCACTAATCTGCATAATAAGGAGAAGGCTTATCCCACTCTAGCTAATAATCGCAAGCAATCGATGCACTTCATTCCCTCACTGTAGAACACAACAAAGTTTCAATATGTTTACATATTCTCCAGATAAACAGAGGTCAAGCAAAAGAATAGACTGCTTATTCTGCCTCGAGCGAACAAAAAAAGGAAAAGTTTAAAAAAAAATATCCTATTCGCTGTCACTTTTGAAACCGTTATCAGCAAATCTAAGTATCGTATTTTTATTTTGCAATTCAAATGGAAAATTAAGTTTCTTAACAACCAAATTAAAATATCAGTGCATTCAGTCAAGCATAGATTTTAAGCTGTTCGTAGTATTGAGCATTTTGGTTTTGTACTGTGACCCCTTTCCCTAACTCTGACTCCTATGAAAACATTAAATGAGCCATCCTGTGATTTCCTCATCCTATGTAGCACTGAGTATAATCCAACCAGAGAAGTGCTTGCAATTAATTGTTCTTGGTACTAACTCATTACAAAAGAGCCCTCAGCTGATTGTATACACATTCTTCTCATAGCTATTGTGCATATACAGAATTTGGTATTCACAGCCATTGTAGAATGGAAATTCTGCCCATGACTCTCATATTGCGGAAGTAGCTGCAGTGCTGTATGACACTGAGGAGGAACAGAGAGAAGTAAAACATGCTGGGGGTAAGTGATAAGCAGTATTTATTTTCATTTTATTTACAACACTAGGATAAGATGTGCATCTCATCTCTACCGGCATCCTTTAGGCAGCAATACTGAGAGTAGAACAATGAGAATGATTCCATGAAGCAAAAAAGAAATGTGAAATGTGAAGGTAAGAGAGCACCTGCATTCCTGTTATAAACACATCAAAATAAAAGAGATTCTTAGCTTTCTTTAGAGGATGGTTGCAGTTGTATGTTTTGTAGTATTGACAACTTACTCTAGATGAAAGAAAGAATTCTGAAATAGAATGGAAGGAGGCAGTGCTCACAGTGCCGGGTCAGTGTACAGTTGTTCCACACTCAGCCCGTTTTCCTGGTGGCCAGCCAGTTTCCTTCCCTCCTGCAGGAACATCCTGGTGATGCTCATGGGGCTGCCTGGAAAATTCCCTGCTCTACCATGCTGCATGTGATAAAAACTGGTGCAAGAGCAACAGGCAAGCTTGCAGGTGAAAAGGTAATTCTGAAAGCCTTTTTGTATAGTATTGTAGAGCTAAAAGAAGGACAAGCAAAACTTGAATGACATGTTTTGGTACAGTTATGCTGGGCAAACACTCAGCTAGCTGTCTCAGGAGGCCACGAGCAACGTACACTACAATGGACCCTTAATGCAGTGTTACTGAAGGTACATTTTAAGGAAAGTACAATAAGGCACACCTTGTTATTTCTTAACAAGTGAAATACAGGAATAAAAGGACGTGATGGTTCATTCATCCTCTGAATTGGCAGTGGTCACTGTTTTAAATCATGATTGCTCTCCATTGCCTGATTCTTCTCATTTTTTCAGTTAGTATTTGGAAAACTGCATGGCGAGTAGCATGATAAAGAAATGTCTTTTTCATATGTATCTTGTGAGCTATGAATGGTAGGAAACGAAACA
Source organism: Perdix hodgsoniae (assembly GCA_035772895.1). Taxonomy (NCBI): domain Eukaryota; kingdom Metazoa; phylum Chordata; class Aves; order Galliformes; family Phasianidae; genus Perdix; species Perdix hodgsoniae. Next base: position 5,502,272 of record JAPSGF010000048.1, on the reverse strand, counting down.
TTTTTAAATACTTAACCACAAAATCTCTAAGCAAGGTTCCACCTGGAAAACCATGGGGAAAATGTGTAAAACTTGCGTGCATGTGTGCTATATGCAACCATTTATACCCAAGTAACATTTCAGCTTCAACAGAGTTGAATTTTTATGACTGGACTAGAATCAGTTATGTCTCTCTGAACTTCGGTTGCCAAACTAAGACATTCCTCTTTTGAAGCAAATATATACTTCCAATTTGGCTAGAATTTCATGTCCAGGTCAATACATTGTTGTCTTTTAGTCACCCCAAAAGTCAGAGTTAAACCATGAATATTTGGTAATGTGGTGTTGGTGATTCTGGAGTTAACCATACTTGTGAGAACTCTTGTATTTGCCAGTGTGCAGTCAGTGGATACTGATTAAATAACGAAAAGAGAATTTTCTGAAGAATTGAGTGTACACCCACTCCATGTACAATAACTATTTAAACAGAATTTAGGGAAGAAGTTATATCACATCATTTTCCCCCAAATCTGGGACTCTGTGGCACCGAGTACTTTATTTGTAGTATTACAGCTTAATGCATTGCCTGTAATCCCATAGCCATTCATATCACAAAGTAGCATTAGGCTGATATTTTTACATTTTGCACCATCTTCATGCTCTGAGCTCTACAAACTGAAAAAGAAGCTTTGAGAAAAGTCAGACCCTGAGGATTTGGAGGTAACGTCAGATCCATCCACCTTCCCCCTCACTGTGGTCAGCCAGGCTCGTTGCTCGCATCACACTGAAAAAGGAAACAGTGGCTCTAATGGGGGAAAATCAACACAAACCAATGACATCCCCAGATGTCCAGCCTCCATTCAGTGGCTGACAAATGTGCAGCAGATGGTACGAGTGCTCCCGGATGTATTTACGGATCAATGTGAGAGTACGTAAATAAATAACCAACAACAAATGCAAGCCACCTACCTTACTGTCGGTGCCTTGGTGACACTAATGAGGCTGACCTGGCTGGAAACATGGAGGAAAAATAAAAGTGCTATTTTAAAATTTACCTGTGTTGGTGTGCAGAAGGGAAATGCCAAATTCCCTGTTGAGCTGCCTGTATCCTAGGACAAGCCCCTTTCACTCCTTAGGAGAAATTCAGAGGAGTAAGTGCATTAATCAGATTATTGTCACCTTTTCTGTATGTGCAGAGATGCCACCCTGGTTCAAGGGAGGATCTAACCTCTTCCATCCTCTATACATACAGGAGTGTTGAGAGCCTTGCCACATCCTGTGGGGTGAGTTGTGGCCATTACTTGCTGGTTGTTTTCCCTCTGCAGCAAGTTCTTCCTTATTTAAAAGACTCAAGACGAAAAGCAAATTATTCTTGGCTTTTCATTTCCCTGTACAACATGAATGGTTGTCTTATTGAAGTATTAGTGGGAGTCAGACCATGTTTCCTTGTGAAGGAGGTGAGGGGGCAGCTGAGGTTGTGGGATATTCCCAGGGCAGGCAGCAGGCAGCCCCTGAACTGCTGTTCCCTTGTCCCACCTGGCTGATGTGCTGGGTGCTAGAGCAAAGGGAGCACTGATTTATCAAAGGAAAGGGTTTTGCAGGATTCATGGCTTACAGAAGATTTGTTCTACCCAAAGGCTAATCTAACAGGGTGAAAAAGATCAGTAGAATGTTTTCCAGTGATATTATTCTAACAGCCATCATTACGATGTGCTCTGTAAACAAAAGTGGGCACCACATGTCTGTCCCTGAAAGATCTCATAGTATAAATAAAAGTCTTGAGGCTTCCAGGCACACAGAAGTAGCTCAGATCTGCCCTCACTGCCTTAAAAGCAAACCAGTCGGCCTCACCTGCTACTCTATGCTCTGCTAGGTTTTGGTGCTGAAGTTCAGTGCATCTCTTCTAAAACACTCGTATACACTCATAGGGGCCAGTGCTAAGCCTGTTACATGTGAGATGTATCACGCATGTGAAACATTTTATTAAAGGCTGTTAGAAATGTTATTCTCTGGAAAACTTGGGTTGAAGATCTTGCTCAGTGAAGAAGATGACAACAAGCTCCTCAGATAAACAAAGTATGGTTGAATGAGAGAATGCTTTGCAGTTGCGTAGCTACCAGCTAATCACCAGAAGCCTTTTAGGAATAGTCTTTCCCAGCAGCCAGGTGTTCAGCAGAGATATAGCCACAGGCGTGGTGGTGGTCCTGGGCAGCCACATTTGGTGCTCTGCCTCTACTTCTCCATTTGCCATGTGAGAGGTAGATGTTTTGTTATAGGGGTAGTGTGGAGTTTGGGCCTGAAGTGGTACTGAGCTCTGGATTTATGAAGTGCTGGACCATAAGAAATTTTGTTGTTCAGAGAAGTTTGCATTTGTGGAAAATCAAATTCTTACAAAGATTAATTAAATTTCCTGTAACACATCCATTATGTATAAAGCTACAGAAGGACTGCAGTAGATATATGGGTACTGTTAGCTCCTCTGCTGGTTCAATGAGGGTTATTTTCAAAAAATGAAATGGATATGAACTGAAGTGAACGCATCATCCACTGCTGATCCTGTGCTAAAAAGATGACTCCAGATGCACTTCACTGACATCTCCTGTATTAAAGTCTACTTACTGGTACCCTGTGTAAGAAAGTAGCGGTTAGTGTTTAGTGTTGTAGAAGAGGACAAACAACTACAATCACATAGCAGTAAGTCTGACATTGCCAAAATTAAATGCCTACAGAATAGAAAGTATATTTTCATTTCTACAATAAGCAGCATGTGCATACCGTAACCAATACTGGCGCATCTTTGAAATGGTGTTGGAGGTTTGCACTCAACAGACTGAAAATTCTTGGTTTATTAAATGTTATTACCACCACCAATAACAAAAATCAGACCTCCTTGCTTTTGACTTGGAGTAAGAAAAAAATGCAGAAGGTAAGAAAGACTTAAAGATGTTAAATAATTGGTAAAGTCAAATTAGATTTTAAAATACAGTGGGTTTCCTGCCTATAAATGCAATGGGCCATTTTTTTCCTCCTTTACATCATTACCTTGCCAGCTGAAATAAATGATGTTACTCCTTTTAGTTTGTGATATTGCAGCGATGCCACTTCACACATCTGAGTGAGAGCAGATTTTGCTTGAATAAGCCTATTAAAAAAATTCCTTGTTTTTGTTGTATCGATGTACTCTGCGTGTGACAGCACAGCAGGTGGCTGTATCGAGGTGAACTCTAATTAATTCAAATCAAAAAGTGAGACCCAGCTAACAAGCTCTACAATTAGCGAATTACATCAAGTGTATGCAAGCATCTATCAGCAAGTGGCTGACTGGCCACCGGTGTCCTCGTAGTAGATCCTGCCAATGTGTTATTCATGACTGCAGTGAGTGCTGATCCTCTCAAACCAGTGGGAAGTTTGTGGGGTATCTTCCAAGCCCTGCCACCAGCACGTGGCCAGAATCCCATCCCATAGGGGCAAAGCACCCGTGGGAGCCAGGAGGACGGGATGTAGACTGGGATGCTCTGAGCAGCATTTCATCCTGTTGCTGCCACCAGCGCTTTGCTACGAAACGACATAACCCATGAGAATATGAGATAAAATGGGTGGTCTTGCTTTGTTACTGTGAGGGAGTCTGGAGCTGTATGGCGTATTTATGAACAGTGCAGCCTTACGCCTACTTTTAAAAGCCGTGCTGCAAGTATTTGACTGTGCTTTTCAAAGTAGCTATAAAACATAGGAAAGGCTTAGGGGAAAAAGATTCTGCTCCCACAGTAAATCAAAAGTGAGCAGACAAAGGTCAAAATACCAAAAGCCACAAGAACATTAACACTTAGGATATAAAGATTTCCTAAGAAACTAATGCTTGCTCTTTCCCCAGATAACACAGACACCTTATCTTTGGGAGTTTACAAAATGGAGCCAAGCTATACAAGTAACCACTTAACTGAACCGAGGCCTGGATCTTTTAGCAGTCTGCAGTCATTAAAGCTCTCAGAAAGTCTCCCAGGAGCCAATGTGCTTGCTTAAGTATATGCTGTAAAAGGTCCCTGAGATTTACAAGGAACCGCTCCATGCTAAGCTAGGCACCATCTGATAAACAAGCAATTTTAGCTCCAGGCTAAATGATGCTCTTTGAGGCTTTGATTTACAAGGCTGCCGATGATATATTTGTAGTTCTAGGGTAGGTTCTGCTGTGGACCTGCTGTGATTACTCATCCATGAACCAAGTTAGGGCTCAGATCTTCAACCAAGAGGTCAGAAAATTGTCAGCGGAGTAAGAAATGTTTGATAAGGTTTATTTAGATGCTAACAGCATTAAAAAAAATAAATTAGGCAAACAGTGGTGAACAATTCTTAAGCTTTCTAGGGACCAATTTTTTTCCCCTTTTTTCGTTTTCTTTTTTTTTTAATATTAATTTAAAATGTATTTTGAGTCAAAAAGATATGAGAGTAAGTCCAGAATTGACTTTCTTGACTGATTTTACTTTCATTAGGTGATCTTTTGGAAAGAAGAGTACACTTAGTTCAACACCTTGAAATAGAAAGCACTAACTTGCAGTCTATGAAATTTCTCAGTCCTGTTATGCTTCTCCAAGCATCTAAAAAAAAGCTTGGAAACAAACAACATGAGATAATTCATGTAAAATAAGAAATTTAGATTAAAAACACAAACAGGCTCAGGGGAAGGAGAGCAGAACCCAGCATTTCAGGAATGTTTTGCTTTCATCGTTCTTCGCTGCTCCAAGACCTGCGGGCCCAAACCTGCGTGCTGCTGAGTACCTTCTGAGAAGTGGTGAGTAGCTTCAGCTGCTGCTAAAAGTGGGGATTTCTTAGAAGCTCCTCTAACTTTGCTCTCAGAAGTACACTATTCATAGAACTGAAAAAAAAATGTAAAATGTGATATTAGCCTTGCTGCTACGACAAGACCAAGCCTTGTTAAAGGCAGTATAAACACAAAAGCTTTAGTTAGGGACAAATGCAGCATTAATTTATTGCTTTTAAGCATAACTCATGTTTTCTGGAGTTTAGAAATGTTCTGTGGCACTAACAGCTGAGCTTGTTTAATTAATGTCACTGGAAAATGCTGGAAAATGCTTTTTTTTTATCTCAAAACCTCTAGACAATTTACAGATGCATATTTAAAATTCTGCTATATTTTTCTAGATGGTTTTCAAATTTAAAATCTTTATTTCTGTATCTTTTGTTCTAATTATTTCCAAAAATGCCTTACTTTTTAAGTGAACTCCCCAAAAAACCTTACAAATACCCAGTTTTGTTTTGCCTCTATACCTACCTAGATTTGCCTTTTTGAACACTTTGTCCATTAAGCTCTTCATTTTGCAAGTGTCATACGACATGCAACCCACTGCCCTGCCTCCTCACAAAGTTCAGCTGAGGTTTACAATTTCATAATGCAGAGAAGGCCTTTATCAAATGGACTGTAAGAAAACAACACATTGCTCTTGAAGGAGCTTGGGACCCAATCGAAGGGGCTCCTGTCAGATGTACTGTGCTCCCTGTTTGGGGGCACACATAACAAGATGTTTGCATTTTTATCAAACACTGCAAATTGTGCACGCTCTGGGCAGTACTGTGTGGCCCTGCCTGGCAGCAGCACTCCACCTTCCCTGCTTCATACCACCAATAATGTCTTGTATCATCTGCAGATAGTGTGTGTGATGCACACCGAGCTGTGTCAATAGCCTGATAATGCAGATATCCCATGGGAGATTTCCACTTCACAAAGCTCCCTATTGAAGTTCTAACAGTTTCAGGAAAATGGCTTTTAATTGAGGCAGCCTTGATGCTGTGCACTGGCTGCCTTCCAGTGAGTGCTTGTGTTAGTAATTGTGTTATTCCTGGGACACAAATGGGATTTACAGATCTGCAATGAATGGTGCATACATGGAATCATACAATGGCTTGGGTTGGAAGGGACAGCTAAGATCATCTAGTTCCAACTCCCCTGTTACAGGCAGGGATACCTCCCTGTCCATGTATCTATTACACGTGTAATGGATGTGGAATAGGGTACTAAAGTTCAAGTAACAGTGTAGCAGATCATTTAAAGGGAGTTTGAATTTTGTTCATAAGTTCATAAGAACACTACTCATTAATTTGATTTCAAGCCTATATGTAAATTTAAATATTTCTTTAGTAAGATAACTGCTACTAGAAAAATAAATGGTTTCTAAAACACAGCTTTTACTGTCATCATTTTTTATCTGCCTTTTTATAGAGAGGATCTGTGTGGGATCAGGTTCTCTAAACTGGAAATGAATGTCTGAAGTCAGTAGTGGAACCTATGAGAGAGCCACTACCAGGAGCGACTCCGTGTAAGAGATCAGAGATGGTTGTCTGTGGCATTTCTGAGGCAATGACCACTAATGTTTGGGCTGCTCCTTGCCCTGGCCTGTTCCACTGATGACCACTCACGCCCATGCTTGTGTATTGGTTTCCCTATCCAGTCTCAGGTTGTTGGAATGACAAATAAAAAGCAGGTTGTTTCTACCCTACTCTGCTGCTGGGGCTTTTCTCACCCCTGGAGATGGTCTTTGAGATCCTCTGGCTTTTTCCTGGTTGTCAAGGTCAGATGAATGTGGAATCCAAATCCTCATGAATATCATTATGCCCCAGAATTTTCCCAAATTCCAAATGCTGGGACCTTTTCCAGTCCTTTGCAAGGCTACTCATCTTGAAAAATAAAATAAATTGGTAAATCTCCATTCCAATTCCGGAAGATAGAATCTAGGCAGCTCACAAAAATGTGAAAATATGCAAAGTAAACAGACTGTTTCTGACAGTAACAACCCTGCAATTGCATAAAGCATCATCAAATTGCAACACGCACGTATTAAGCTTTGAGAACAACTGAATTCGCAGTGACACATTCTCTGCTCTTGAATTCATTATCACACATGCTCAGCTTGGAGATTTGCAGTATTGCACCTTGTTCTCAAAGGAACTCTCTATTATCAAGGTAATCTCATTCAGGTACAATTTTCTCAAGTTCTTGGTGAGCTGTAGGGAGAATTGTAGCAAGGGTGGGGCAAAAGGGTACCAAATAGATGTAAGTGCATTCAAGCCCTTCTTTTGGTGCTGCCACTTGGAAGATACCCAGAGCAAATCTGTGGGAGGTACTGGAAGGAGCCGGTGAAGGGCTGAAAGGATGTGTACTGCAGTGCCCTGGCACCCTGCTATGATCAGCTGGGCTGATCCACATGCACTACGCCCTTTATGATGGATACTTTATTAAGTAGAAATTCTTAGGGAAAACAAAACGAAACAAAAACAAACCAAGTCATCTAATTCACTGTGCAAACGGTATTAATGACTCACCAGAAAACAGTAAAAAGAGAGAGATAAATACTTACAGACATTAAAGCTGGGCTGTCATCCCCCTTAATAAACATCCTAATAAATTTTCAGTCAAGTACAAAGAAGTGCATACACTATGACAACGATACAGTCTTGACTCTGGCCATTCTTCTGGGGATTCTTTACATCAACATGCTAATGGATGCTCTTATGGGCATTTTTAATAGTTTAATATATTATCAGGATGTAGAATTTTCAAGTATTTTTAATTGATGTGGCTTCTGTTAGTTCTACTGGATAGTCTGTTAAAGTATTTTTCCACTTATTCTAAGAAAATATATACATGCAGATGTGCATTTTGTGCTGGTCAGTAGACACTATTAATGCGTATATAAATAACTTTTTATGGTTGTCTTTTCCAGAAGTAGTTATTTTTGTTATGTTTAGAATCCGAGAGCTCTCTTGTAATAATATTTATTTAAGGTCAGAGTAAAGGTTATGCTATGATAGAATACATTCTCTATAAAACACACATGCTAAAGCAGCACACCATTTATTATCTATTTACATTTGTTTCCTTGATTTTATAGAATTGATATTTGAAGATGAGAAAGTTGATGCTCTATTTATTAAAAATAATTTGAGCCATTAAAAGGTTTTCATTTTTGTTTGGCTTCACTCTAATGTGCTTATTTACAGAACTCGTTTCTTCAGTTCTCATAGATGCACTAAATTACATCTTCCAACAAGAACATTACTTCCTTTCCAGATAGGCACCATGCTGTCACGGTAGCAGGGGCTGCAGCACAGCCACAGCCAATAACAGCTGCAGGCTGGTGGTTCTCCATGCGGTAGGTCTCCCCAAGTCTTGCAGAAGGTGCTGGGCAGAGGGCAGTCACCTGAGCACTCCTCTGAGGGGACACTGGGGCAGTGAGGGAAGCAGAGCTGCCAGTGGGGCCAGCAACACTGCCTGCCAGCATGTACCCTGCCATATCTTTTCTGCACAGTCATATATATATATATATATATATATATATACCTATGCATACACATAAATATATATGCACACATCCAGCCACTTGCAACCTATACCTTGGTGCCGCAGAGTGATGCTGAGCACCTCTTCTATGCATCAGCAATGGGCAGGCAAAGAGACCCAGGTATATTTTGGTAAGGACTAAGGAATATAACCAGTGTCTTTTCCTTTGCCCCTAACTCTACATTATAAATCACCTGGGCTGACTGTCAAGAAAAGTGTTTTGCCGCAACTATGCTTGATGTTTATGTGCTGAGATACATCTCCAGATGACTGTCTGAGAGGACAGCTCAGATACCCACAGACAAATGAGACTTGCATTTATTGTAATATTCTAGCTCCTATTAGCATTCAAGAGGCTTTTTGGCAGTGTACTCAGTGTACTCACTGGGTCTGCAGTGAACTATTCTAGTCCACAATTCAAATGATTATCAGCAATAATAGCACTTCTAAAGCAATAACACTTCAGTAAAAAGACAAAGACCTATTCAAAGAGCATGCTGCACAGTATGGGCTATATTTTGAGACTACTCCTTCTCATATAAATGCTTCTTTAATCTTTGGGCCAGCTGTGCTCTTGTGGTAGCACGTGTGACACAGGTGTGTCACACATAGTGTGACAGAATTAAATCAGGCATTTAGCTCCATCTGACAATACTTTAGAAGCACACTTGCACCTATACACCCTCATGCAAGCTTTCTTACAGTGGATGACTTGTTCCTTGGTCAGCAAGTGCCAGAATGTGCAGAAAAGCTTCTGTGCTCACCTGTGAGAACTGGGCACTACATGAACCTGGTGCTTCGCAGAGCCCAGCTGTAGGGAGGAGCCTGCTGCCCAGGAGCCAGGAGAGCAGCTGTGCTGATGGCAGGGTAGTGGGAGCAGGTGGGGTGGGTTACCCAGATCAGGAGTAATATAATGGCCAGGGGCTGGTTTGGCTTAGGGGTGGTTTTGCTCTGGATGTGGGAAGTCTCTGCTGTTGTGTTAGTGCTCAGGTAATCACTTTTTTTTCTTTTATGAGGGTTCTATTTTTATCTTTTGTTTGTGGTTTTGCTCTGGTGCTGATAATAAGTAGTGCTTTAGTATGGGCCTAGCGTAAGGGCTCTTTTTGCACTGTGGGAATTGAGGGTTGTATCTCTTATGGGGTTTCTGGAAGAAGAGTGAGAACCTATGCTTTTTCCCTTGGCAGATGTCTTATTGTGCTTTCTAGTGCTAACTGGCTTGGCTGACACTGTTTCTGGTTTGCTATTTGTGATGCGTTCAGTACTCTCTTTACTTATATACTAAAGAAGGTAGGCTGAGACTTCATTGACTCAGCTTAGTAAAGTAAAACTCAAGAAAGAGCTCTGTGAAGTGTACACTAGGGCTGTCTCTGCATCAGCCAGCACAGCTAACCTAAGTGGAAGCTGTTACAAGAGAAACACACCGGTTTTGCTGGTTTAAGTTTCTTGGCTTCTTTGGGCTTAGCTCTAATTTACCTGTGGCTATCATGAAAATTTCTCTATATATCTTTTGTGATTTTGAGGTATCTGTCAACTCAGTAGCTGGTTGCTGATGAAACTGTGCTGCTAGAGGCAAGCACTGCTACAGCTGGTGTTGGTAAAGCTTAGTGTGAGTTCAAGTGAGACATATGAAGTCTTCTGATGACTGTGGTTTCTTACTTTGTCTGTGCTTCAGGCTTATGCTAAATTGTCCGTGCAGGCACTTGACTGTCAGTTATTACAATCCATGGGAGATTGCTGAGTAGGTGAGGGCTAAGCCTTGAGACTGGGTAATAAAATATTCTGTTTCTCAAACGGGAAGAGTGAAAGCTCTCTGTTGTCTTTCTTTCCACTGCTGTCATATGCTGCAGTTACTTTGAAAATTCAGTTATTTTTTAATTTTTTAGACTTAGGAGGTCGTTACAAAGAAGGTGAATGAGAAATAGGAAGATGAGAATGGGTCTCACAGAAGCTCTTTTCATTACTATTCAGTGATAATAGATGTTTATTAACATAAAAACTACAAACAGCACCTGAAGTAAAGTTACAACTGCAGTCCTGAAAAGACATTTGAATGCATTAGTTTAAAAATACAACAAACAAAAACTCTAAAAAAAAATCATTTAAAACAGGAGAAAAAGTGAATAAAATGGAGAAGCCAGCAGAGGGGAAAATATGCAGGAATCTAAGAGCTGCGTGGAAAAAATAAAAATGTATTGAATAAGAGAGAGAAAAGAAAAGAAACATAAAAACTGAATGGCAGTCAAAAAGAAAAAAAAAAGCCAAATTGTCTAAACCACTGTTATAAATGAGCACATAATTATAATTTGTTTGCAAAGGTCTGGATTTTTCCTATAGCAAACCCAGATCATGTGAAGACATAGCGTAGTTCTGTTCTTGTTTAAGTGGACTGGAGTTGGGGTTTGGGGAAGTTTTCCAATCCTTCTCTGTGTTGCCTTGCTAATGGGAATGTGTTTGAGGCTTTAATGCTTTTAACTGAAGATGGAAAGAGTTGTACAATGAGTATCTTGGGCAAAAATTTTCTTGATATTCATTGAGAACTTCTAGGGTGGAGATGGGGAAACAGTGAAGTGATATTCACAGAACACCTAGAGAAATCGGGAGAGTATTTGACCAGAAATACTGGATGCTGCAAAGCTGCATAATCTTCTGTGATGCTAAGTGATTACTGATAGGACTCAGAAAATCTGATTGATGATTGGACTTGATGGTATGGAAGATCTTTTTCCAACATAAATGATTTTATGATTCTGTATGATGGCATTTGTCTTCGTGTTATGACTGTTCTGTCTTTATTTATGAGGAATACAAAGTTACTTGGTTATTGAAAGCCAAGTATAAGCTGAAATAAGAATGCCTAATACCATTTTGGAGTACTTTGAGAGGTGAGGGGAGAAATTCATTGTAGGTCTTAAAACGTATTTTGCTAGATCTTCTGAAGGTTTGGCTCTCCTGGCAGTATTTAGTTTGTTTAGCAGTAGGAAGGCAGATTCTATCCGTTAGGAAAAAAATGAGAGAAGTGTATGCTTTCCATGGTATTTATGAATAAGTAACTTCAATCATAGAATGACTCGGGATGGAAGGGACAGCTGACATCACCCAGCTCCAACTCCATGACATGGGCAGGGCTGCCAGCCACCAGATCAGGATGCCCAGGGCCCCATCCAACCTGGCCTTGAATGCCTCCAGGTGTGGGGCACACACAGCTTCTCATGGCACTCTGTGCCAGTGCCTCACTGTCTTCTGAGTAAAGAGTTTCTTCCTAACATCTGGTGAATTGTTGACCCAGTTTATATCAGTGGAGGATGTGACGCTATTTTCATGTTATCTCTGACAAGATTGCTGTTTGCTCAAATTAATACTCTCAAGAGGTACTTAAACTCAATTTCATTTGTTAATGTTATTTACAACTCTGGACTTGAAGAGGAGGATGAGAAGAAACAGTATCAAGTCCTCTCTTAATCTGCAGGTGTGACAATTGTCTTTTAATCATGAGACATCCTTGTTGCCAGCTCTGTTTTTGTTGAAAACACGCAGCGATAAGAGGTACCTCAGACACCCTGATCTGTTCATGTTAATTGTACCCTTGGTGTAGTCAGTGTAAGCTGTGTAATCAGTACCAAAACTTTTATCAGAACCTGTGAGCCGTCATCTCCATTTTCTGATCTATTTAAGGAAAGTTGCCTGATGCTCTTTAAATGTGCATAAAATGAAATTCCCAACACAAACAATTTGTGTTCTTAATGACAAAAACAGAAACTGAAGAAGGAATGCAGGGAATTGGTTGTCTTTTTTAGGGCAGAATCTGATTTAGAGGGAGGTGGTGCAGTGTGGATGGAGCCCTGAAATTAAGTGGCTGGAAAACCTCTCCTCCTTTAGTCTTGCAGCTGATTGCTGAGTCATACAGCCAGGACATAACAGCAATGTCCTCAGAGCAGGTCCTGCCATAAACTGCAATTCAGTCCTATGGTTGCTATCCATTTGATTGATGTTAGTGACAACAGCTAGTTGTCACTAACTGAGCTGAGGTTACTGCTCCAAAATATTTCTAGTTTCAAGCATCTGGGAGAGCAAGTACGCTCTTGATATATTATAAGGAAAGGGGAATAATGTTCAGTTATCAGGTGGGAAACTATATTTACTCATTGAAAGAATACTTCAGTTTAAAGAATGTAGGGTTTTAGGTGCTGAAGACATTGAGGACATTCATTTCTACCTTGAGCACCCAGTGAGGTACGGGGAATAAGTAGCAGAAATTGGTGTGTTTAGCTTTGAGGTGATGGTGGGTACTTTTTTGTCATAGAGTGGAAGCACCTTAGTGATTAAGAAGTTTTGACTTAGATAAAGATTAAGTGTGCAATTTTCTTTGTGGTGTTACCTGTAGAAATATTTTAGGTGTGTTTTAAGCAACTGCAGGCCAGTAGTGGTTGTGATTGAACAGGTTTTTTGAGTTGCTGTGTAATATATAATAGTCATATCTCAGACTGATGAATTGATTAGGATAAGGAATATGTACGCATCACACTTTAAACAATTTTAAAATAGCATTGTGTGGTAATGAACCAAGGTAGTCTTTTCTATTACCTGCCTTATTAGAGTAATAATATGCAGACCTTGTTTCACAATACTGTTATAAAATTTTTTGACATGTAAATTCACTGAAGTTCTTCAAGTTTGTATTGATTTTTACAAAAAAGAATTGGTTTATTTGACCTACCTTACTTCGATTTTATTTTTTTCCCCTCCAGGAAAATCAATATAATAAAATAATTCTTTCCTGCTGTACTCTTATTCACTAAGCTCTTTTGAGAACAGTCAGAAAATCTTTCCTTCAATTATTTCAGACTTGTTTGTATTAAATCCTTTCAAAGGGACCCATGCAAATGCGCTACTCTAATAAGGACATCTCCCTATGATAGAAGCTAAATAAAATTTTACATTTAAGGTGAGTAAGAACCAGTTATGGGGAAAATTGTTCAATATATGTTCCACCCTAATTTCTTTTTCCATGCAAAACCTGCTGCAGTTGTAAAGTAGGAGAGGAGTTTAACAATACAGTATGCATAATTCATGCTTTTGGCCTTCTGTCTGCCTTTTTCTGGAATCCTACATATTTAGATTAAGTAAAATTATTCTTGCCTACTATCAATACAGTTTGTTTTCAAGGAATATAATGCAACATATAACAGACGCTACTTGGAACAAAATACCATTTTCAGTTCTGCATGACAGATCCTGACTTAACATTCTTGGAGTTCCGTATCTTAAAATAACGGGGCTTAGAAAAGCGTTTTTTCTATATTGTAGTGATTCACTTAATATTCAGTAGAGGTTGAGATGACTTTTCAGATAGTTATTTTCAAAGTTTTGCCAACTGTTAGTTTTGATTGAAGTTCAGTTTTACAGCTGCTCATTACTGATTCAAAAACAATCTATTACTTCTATGCTTTAGACGTTATTTCCATGACCGAAAGCCATTTTCTGGGTAGGAGCCTTGCCTTCCCAGCAGAACAAATGTGGTTTCTGAGATTTCCCCACCAAGTATTTTAAGCCTCATAGCCTTTCAAGTCAGTAATTCAAATCAACATGCCTTGAAAAGATCAAGGTATATTATGGACTCTTGGATTTTGGAAAAAAAGTGCTGGGCCTTCTTTTTAGAATGAACTGGTTCTAATGTTATTCAATTTTTTTTTTTGCCTGCCCGTCTTCTGCTGGAAATAGCTTTGTAAAAAACCAGAAATGAAACCAACTACAGCTTTGAAACAATAGAACTGAAAAAAATGCCGATGTAATATTGCCAGTTTGTAATTATGCAATGTATGTTATACAAAATGAAGTCATCCTCTCCAGTCAAGAGATGTGAATGTTTATCGCTTTCATTGTGCTGGTCTTCTGAGTCTTTGTGGTGCTTTTTGAGACTCTTTTCAGCCTTCAACTGAGTTCTAAACTTCTGTTTAGAATATTATTTATTTATTTATTATAGTATTTATTATATTCCATTCAGCAGTAACAAGACTGAATTTCTCTTTAAGATTTTCCGTAGTAAAGCTTTAGGAATAACACTGGCTTATTCATGCAACTGAATATTTGAATTACTGAGTTAGAGAATAATTCAGATTCTCTCAGTTGCTTATACTGGGGAGCAGAATGTGCCAGTTTGAGCATCACAGCTGGAACTGAGTTGGTCTACAGATGCACCTGTAAGGTGTTCTTCCCAATACTTTCCAAATGTTTCAGTGCTCCCCTCCTGCTTCTATCTGTTCTTACAGAAAGCAAATGGAAAAAATAAATATTCCTGCACTTGTAAAATAAAGAAAAATTCTCCAACCTCGAAGTGCTGTAGCTGTTAGTGTTTCAGGTGTTGTAAGCTAGGGCTTGAAGATGGCTGAGAGAGACTTCCCAGTCTTAAAAGTGTAAAATTTGCCTTTATCTCTCTGAAAATACTTAACAATAGACAGGAATTGGTCCCTGATGGTTAATTGACTGTCACAGACAATACCGGCATATCCTTCCTGAACTGTTTTTATTTACCCATACTATTACTTGAAAAGAATAATACTGTGAGTGCAACTTCCCTAGAGGTCTCCTATTTCAATATAGATCCAAAGTCTGAATTTGTATCAGAAATCCCAATGTGCAAGTTTTCTTGGTTTTGTCTGCAGTTACTTATATGTCCTAGGAAATGAAATCCAGCACTGTATCAATTGGTTTACGCATTGCAATGATGTATTTTGGTTGCAACATCCAAATTTCTATGAAGACTGTCTATGAAGCAGCCATTCTCTACTGAGGTCAGGATTGCTTTTGTAGGAACTCGTTTACTGGTCTGCATAGGCTAAGGCATCATACCAGACTCCGTGCCATACAGCATCTCCTTGACAGTCGTAAGTGCCCAGCTCTGTTTGTGAAGCTCAGATGTACTGCTGCTTCAAGGAGAGCTTTTGTGGCTGTCAGGTTCTCCCAGTTTGTACTATGAACTCCTGAGCTGGGCGGCAACTTTCCTACCCATGCACATTCTCTTGAGCATCCTTCTTTCTCTGATGAAGATTTTTTGCTTTCAAGGTAGAAATCCATTAGGTGTGAAGAAACTTAAGTATCTGAAATGTACAGTTCATACTGTTCTTCTGAAGGTATTGCCTACTGACATAGACTTCTGCAGTAAATATAGCTAGAGTAGCACTTAAAAGGCCAAAATATGAAATACAATTAGATTCATAGTGGCTACAAACAGCAAAGCTGCTTATCAGTATAATTTCTGATTGCCATCATAATGCAAATGGTAAAACCTTAGTGTTTCCCATGAATTTCTATGTTTGATTGTTACCTCTGTGGGTATCTTAGTTTTTCACTCTCAGTACTGTACAGTGTTATTCCTTTGATTGCTTCAGATGAGCTTTAAGAAGAGGATTTAGTGAGAGCTATTGGTGATAGGTGGATGGTTGGACTGGATGATCCTGTAGGTCTTTTCCGGCCTTGGTGTTTCTGTGATTCTGCAATTCTGTGGAAAGAAATGGCTGGTTTTAATTGGGAGCAGTGACACTGTAAATTGATTTAAAAATTCATCTGTTGGACCAGGATGAATTCTTGGGAGAAAGATTTGTTCTTTGCAGCCTTAAGGGTGGAATTGGGGCAGTGCATATGGGCCCAGCAATGGAAGTTGGTATTTTCATCTATAGCTGTGAGTACCTTGGAAAGCTTTAGCTTAGCAATCCCAAACTGCCCAGAATCGCAGAAAGAAAACATGAACAGTATTATAACCAAAACAAATATATGTTTACTTAGCATGTAAAAACATTAGAAGGGTCAGTTCCTTGCACTGGAACTTCTTGAGTGGTTCTGTGTATCACTTAACAGGGACATTGGGATCTGCCATTAGTGACTGATAACTTGGAGTTGCTTAAACTCTGTTGCCTCTTGTGTACATTTGCAAAGATTTCTTTTCCCCTTATTTTTATTCTGTACTTCTGGAGTTCAGCAGTCTATCTTTACATGGAAATCACTGTCATAATTTATGCCATGTGCTTGCTGAATTTAGTACTTTGTAAAGGCAATAATCCTAAGTATGAATAAAAATTCAACACTCTAGGCAGTAATAGAAGCAATTCTTATATTCCTAATATACTGTAGCATTTTTAAAGGTTTTTAAAAAAATTGTTTTCAGTTTGCCTTTAAATCGTTTCTGAATGATAGTCTTCTTCAGCTGATTGCTTCCTTGACATCCAAATGACATCCTGTGCTGCACATTCATAATTTAGGGTATGAAATGTGTTGCAAAGGGAAGAATGGAAATTGAGTTTGAAGTTAAATATATTGCTCTTAGGGTAAATTAGCAAGAAATAATGCATACAATCCTAGTCTTTATGTTTACTTAGCACATACACAGGGTAGGAATGAATATATTATATCATGATGTATATGTTCTCATACATAAAATGGAAACTGTAAATATTTGCTGATTCATATGTGGAACACCTAATCTAAGTAGGAATGCTGTGTTTAAATATTCAAGTTAACTTCCAAGACCAAGCCCATCTTGGTGTTTTACTGGAGGAGCAGGGCTGGCTGCTGATGAATTTGAAGTTCTTCAGAGTTAAGCCTATAATCTGTGCTTATCTAAAACTCCATTTGCAAGGTTTCTTCTTGGCTTAGCCCTGTTGACTAGTGGTATATTTAAAATGCACCTTATTTATGCTACAACTTCTGTTGGTACGGATGGAATTAAAAAGAGGGCATATGTTCTTTTATAATCTTTTTTTGCAGAATTTGCTTCTGCAAACAATTCTGGCACACGTGGGGGAAGTAGCACTGTGGAACAATATAAACTTCTGCAAAAAACTGGTAGAAGTTTGTAAATACCCTGTATTGTTCCTCATTGTACCATCTAGATGTCAGCTGGGCTTCTGAAATCAGTGTCATACAGTGAAGCTTATTGGATTGTGAATGTCTAGGAACAGTTTGTGTGAACCAGTGGGTGGTGGCTTTGGTTATTTCAGGACGTGTCACTGCATTGCTGTTGCTGTGAAGGGGGGTGGGAAGCAATCCCATTCCCTTACCTTTCATAACCTCATGCTGGGACGGGCATTGCTGGCCTGGCAGTAGCTCCAGCAATACTGAGCCACCTCGTGTGAAGCTGCCAAGGTGGTGGGAGGTTGAAGGGGAGTCATGGGAGCTGGGGTGGGAGTTGGAGAGAGGGAGAAGAAGGGAAGAGACTGTCCCCTCTCTGCCTTTTGTGGCTGGGAGCTCTTGGGTCTGCTCACCAGTTTTGGGTACTGCAGTGCCTGGGACATCTGATAGCATCTGAAGAACTAGTTAAAATACCTGCCTTTTTAATTCACCTTCTGCTCCCTATTGCCATCAGATGTGAGATTTAGTATTCAGATTTGCAGACCTTTGTAAAGTTATAAGAGTTTGTGTGTTTTAATGCTTCTGTATGAAAAATGAGTGGAGTTCTTTCTGTGTCCATTATTACCTATGCAGTACTGTTATTTAGTCCTTGTCTGTTCAGTTGTTTTCTCTTCCTGCATACAAAGGCTTAAAAATGACTGTTTCAACAGGACCATACTTTCTCTGTCTTTACATTCAGTAGTTCAGGCACAGATTCTGTTCATGATCTGCAAACTCCAGGAGTAGTAAAGAGTGAAAACCTTTTCTTGGATGTTTGCTTTTATCAAGATCTAACTTGTCTTTTTGCCTACGGTCTTTTGTCTGTAGTTATTAATTATAGTCAGGGAAACATTTTCAATGATTAATTGACTACTGCTTAAAACAATAAGGCTGCTTAATAAGCAAAACAGTGCAATCTTGTGCATTGTTGTCTATTTTTGTGGGATTTTCGGTAACAAAGCTCTTAAGCACACTAGCAATTTTTGCACTATAAAATGAGGGGAAAAGTTTCCTGTAGCTGTAAGTTCTTTAGACCTCTCAGATGTCTAAATATATCTTCAAGATACTGTCAAAGTTCTCAAGGATTAAGCTGAATGGCCTGCAGGTAGTGCTGCCTTAAGCTGAAGCCTGATAAGATAGATGGCATCTCCATGCCACAGACTCCTTCCCTACCCCTTCCTTTCTATCCGTGTGCTTTCTCCACATCATGGACGAGCAGAATAAATATTTTGGCTAGCTGATGGTTTTATTTTCTTCCTTTTCTATGTTCATCCCTAACAATTTATCTCACCATCTTCCTGCAATTTCCCATCATCTCTCTGAACTGGGGTGCTCATGTATTAAATGTGATATTGCAATGCTACTTGAAATCAGGCAAATGGATTCTGTCCTCTCAAACTCAAACAGTTCAACTCCTAGTGATGATGTGCCCATTTCTCTGTCATTTTGGCCCATCTTGTGTCACTGTTTATCTTATTTTGGAACAGCACAAGATGGAAGGATTTGTAGCTAGTGAGAAGGATGAGGTTTTCATACTGATAGAGACATTTGTGTCTGATACAGTTAATGGCAGGCATGTTGACACCTGTTCTAATATTTGTTTGCAAGCTTGTATGTCATTTTTAATAGTGTACTCCATAATATGGAAGATGAAGGCACTAATCTCTCCCAGGAAGGTGACAGGGATGCTATTCATTTTCTTGAATACTTTGTAGATTTTCAGCATTTTCTCTTGCTTCTTTGCAATCACAAAACAAGCCTGATTACATGATTTAGAAGCATATTTAGAGATTAAAAGAATCAAAGTTCATCCGCTTTCTTGGCTTCTAGTAAAGGAGAGATTCCCTTGGAAGGTCTATGAGTAAAATTATCATGGTAATAAGCCCAGATGTCACTGACAGGAACAATGGCATCTTCAGGTCCCTAACCATAACCCAGAGAATGTATGTTAAATATGACAAGGAAGAAAACTCCAAATGTACTGTTTTAAGAATACTGTATCCATTTAATTTGAACATTAGCAACTGTGGTCAACTGAGTTTAGCAATCCTTTACTGGGCCAGCATAATTCTACGAGTTTACTGGGAAGCTCTGTGACTACAGTAACTGGCATTTAAATTCTCCTTCCCCTTGAAGAGGAAAACTTCATCTAATTAAGATAAATGATGAATTGTATCACTAAGCAGTAACTTTTTCATGCTGGGATTGTCCTTGGCATCCTTCGTCTGGTTCCTGAAAGTAATTATGGTGTAGGGAACAGCAAAATTATCTTTACAGCTGTGCTTTTAGGTCTCTGTAAACTTTCAGGTAATCCCTAATATACTACAGATGATGCTGCTTATCAATAAGATTGACTTAAACATCTTAAATCAAACCCTCAATTAGACTAAAATTGGCGTTGCTAACATATGTTAGTAATAGGGTGGAAACCTCATTTTGTGAAACAATGATTTGTACTAGTTTGCAAATTAAACTTTTAACGTTATAATTGGCCTACTAATGTACTGTTGTTAATGCCTGAAGCAAGTTAAGTTGATCTATTGATAGGCAATAAAACTCATAGAAATTAATTGTGTAAATAAATAAGTTTTGTGAAGTGTGGGTTGTTTTCTTTTTGTTTATAAGTTAAAACCAAAGAGCTGGTTGCTAGAAATGGTCTGAGAGTATATTTCTTGCAATGCTTTGTAGCTGTGATGTGGAGGGTGGTGGTGTAAGACTTGTGGTGAGTGTATCAAAAAATGCCCATCTAGGATTTTCCTTAAAGATCTGTGCATTGAGGGTAAACACAAATATTTTAACATAAACATTTAAGTATGGTGGATGCCACCAGTATTTTTAGGAAGAGGATTAAATGTATTAAATGATGATGTGTTGAAGTGTAAGAAGTTCACATGGAGGCCCCTTCAGTCAGGTGTTTGGTTTTAAAAAAAAATAGCTGTCCCTACTCTTGGCATTCAGTGTTGTTGCACTCCGACATTCCAAAGTACACATCTGGCATCAGGAAGGATTTAAATCCAGAACGTGATTGTGTGATTGTTTATGTGCAAGCCATGATAAGGTTTCCTCAGGTTCGAGCAAGAAAACTGTTTTTGATCTTGCAAGGCAATAGCCACCATAGGGAGCTAAGAGCTCCTCACTGGGCTGCATAAACAGATCCAGTGGGAGAAAGGCTGTGCATAGTTCAACAAAACCTGCACTCATCTTTGTTACGCTACCATTTCCCTGTAACACACATCCATAATATAATGAACATCCATTATACCAATACTGTGGACACTATAGACATATTAAAGGACATTTTTTGATTAAGAATGTTTGAAATGAGTGCGTGTGACAATATGCCACTACCACAGTGTATGAAAGTTGTTGTGCTCAACAAAATAATACTTAGAAAAATGAGAAATTCTGATGAGTTGCTTTCAGTTTTAAATTTGTATAGTCTTAAAAATAGAATTCCTCATTGAAAATGTAATTCACGTAGTTCTGTGTATTAGTTGACAATGCCATGTTTAGCATTAAATTAAAAATATTAATCTTCCCTTTCTGTTGTTTTAACATTTTCACTTAAATGTAAGAAACTTCAATTGCAAATTCCTAACATAATAAATTTTGTTGATAGCTTTATCCCACCACGGTTCCTTACCTCAAGCATAACAACTTCTATGCTCTATGTACTTGTACCTTACCACGAAGTGTGTTTAAAAAAAACACAACCCTCACCACCAAAAAAAGTGTTGGATTAATGCCAGTTCTTTGGATTTCTGCATCCTATCATAGCTAACCAGGTGATATGTGTGGGTAGGGAAGCACCTTTGGGAGATGAGTAATGATTTTACTGAAAAAACGTATTTCCTTTTACAATGTAGGTTGTCCCTGAATGCTGGCAAAGATCTTTCAAATCTTTTTCCCAACCCTGAAGATAGAATTACTATGGAGGTAAAAATTTTAAGAAATACTGTTCATTCCCAATCAATAAGTTAAAACATGCAACAGACCTGGCAGAACAGAGACTTAGGAAATGGGAAAGCTCGTACAGAGTGTGAAACATACTCTGGTAGACAGAGTAGTGAAATGGAGGAGGATACAAGGATTATCTGGAGCATATATTGAAGTCCTTTAGTGCACGCAGATGAAGAGAAAAAAGAAGGTGGCAAGTATCTTCAAAGGCAGTTTGAGGATTTATTTGTGGTCCAACTACAGACTTCCAATTACAGAGAATACTGTGAAAACGCAATTTCTGTTCTGTACTGGCAACTTGCTCTGTTTCTCATCTGATTCTTATTTTACAGACAACAGATTCCTGGACGATCACCCAGAATTTCTGGTCACAGTTCTGATTTCAGACAGTTGCACTGAGGTGAAAAAATTGTCACAAACCTTCCATTGGTACAAGAATGTATGAACTGTCATTATGGACCTGATCAGTGATTTGTTACATCCACTTGTGTCTCTAGCCATAGTCTTTGCTACAGTTGCAGAGCTACAAAAAAAAAAAAACCTGGAGCAGCAAATCTGGAGTAGAAACTGGTAGAAGACCCCTTGTCATTAAATCCATAAATTGTTATATTTTTCTCAAATTATTTTGTAAATTTTGCTAAAGTACTGTTAATGTATATTCAAATAAGGGGGGAAACATAATAAAACCCAACATCCGTTCTGACTTGATTGGAGCCATGTGCCTCCTGGTGATGGTGATTTCATTGCAGTAGTATTTTGGTTTTGGAATAAAACTCTCCTTCATCCAGAGAATATCAGTGCTTTACATTACAAGAATCTATGGCCTTGTAAGGTTCCTTTTCCTACTGTTGTTGCAGTCTGATGTTATCGGAGTGGCAGGATTCTGCTTCAAAATAAGGGGCAGCCAGTAACAACAGCAAACAGCCGAGATGCTGGCTGTGACAATTACAGCTAGACAAAACCAACTCCAATGAAGATAAATCAGGCGGGAATAAATTTCTCATGCGTCCTTCAGAAACTTGCAAAGAGTTTTACTGGCATGCCTCTGCAAATGAAAATGCTAACACATAGGGTTTTTCTTTATCAGCTTTGAGGCATGTAAATATTGTTGAAAAAGTGATATAAATGCTTTGAGTGGGATCTGGTGTGTGCTAATTTTGCTGTCTTTTTATTTCCCCCAGAATTTTCTTATTTGAATTCTGTGGGACTATAAAAGCATGAGGGAAGACTTTCACATTTGAAAGTAGAGCTTATTCTATAAATGTACTGGCATTTCAAACAAGCATGTTGAAGAAAGGAGGTGGGGCTAGAGGGAAGGGAGAATTGAACAACAGGCTGCAGGTATTTGAACTGGTACTCAGAGGATTTCCAAACGCAAATGCTGTTACTGTTGCTGGACTCTCACACCAAACAGTAAAAGAAGTGGAGGTGATGAGAGAATGGCTAAAGTTGGTGGATTGTGAAAGTGCATTTAAACAGAAGGATTTTGAAAATGGGGAAAAGCCATGAAGAAAAGTCAGGGAAAATAAGAGAGCTAAGAGATGCACATGTCCCAAGCAGTTCAGTGTGTGCTAAATGTGTGTTCTGGGGGTGGGGGGGAGGTTCCAGTGTCATATGCC
The DNA here is from genome assembly GCA_035772895.1 of Perdix hodgsoniae. Lineage (NCBI taxonomy): Eukaryota > Metazoa > Chordata > Aves > Galliformes > Phasianidae > Perdix > Perdix hodgsoniae. The sequence continues at coordinate 5,479,487 of JAPSGF010000048.1, read as the reverse complement.
AAAAGCCATTAGCCAAAATGGGATATAACAGAGGTGCTTGGATGAGGAAAAGTAGGATACAGTGTTTGAAGTAATGAGGAAGAAGTGTCAAACATGGTCATTTTTAGATCTGCTAAGCTAACGAGTTCAGCCTGGAAGTTTTCCTTCAGAGCTGCTGTTCTCCAACCTGATGGTTAAAATTTTCCAAGAACATACAAACTGTGCCAATGCCCTAAGCTCACTCATGAGCAGGGAACTAACAAAAACCAAGTAATATTTGTTCAGTAATTAAGTGAAATGACTAGAAAGATGTAAGGTTTGAGATGGCAAACTGAGATGGCTGTGTTAGCGTGGCTGTTCTTCAAATGCCAAGGATGTCACTGTCGTTTCATGTGTACCACTTGAGATGAAATCAGAGCAGGGATGGAGAACTGTATGAAGCACTAGCAAGACCTTTGTTTTTCAATGGAGAAATTAGCATGTCTTAAGGAAGAAATACAATCAGAAGGTTTTGTTAAATAATAGAGTGCTAGAAAAGTGTGGATTTCTTATTCTGTTTTAGAGCTAGTTTTTACAAGAATTTCTTCTCATTCTGAGTGAAAATACAAAAGAAATAAAAAATAAATAGGGAGCTGAAAAAATGTATCAGTTAAAATGTGAGAGTTGAGTACTTCCTACCACTCATCTGTAGGCAGCTGGAGGCAGTATCCAGCCAGCTCTTTGTGTGGTACCTAGAAATGGAGAAATGTCTGAATGCTTCCTGTGGAGTGCATCTCCTCAGCTTAGTGCTAGCTCCTGCGGCTCTTTATTGCCACTGCTATTTTTTGCGTATGTGCAGTACACAAGTGTGTTAGAGTAGTCTGAAGAAAACCTAAGGGACAAATTCTGCCTTCTGATGCCCTGCTAATACTTAGTTAACAGGAGTTTGAAGTGTTTTGTTCTAAAATAAAAGTTATGGCCTTATAAATCAACGTGCTACAGATAGAATTTTTAAGAAATCCTATAAAACTTCACTGGTCTGTTCTGGGCTTGTTCACTATGATAAGCACAAAACTCAGCAGCCATAGGGGCAGCCCAGAAATGTTGCACGGACATCTTTAGCATTTTGCTGCAGTGTTTCCCTGGGTCTGATAATGAGTGTGTCATTCTAGTATTGCCTCTAAAAAGGAAGCTTTCAAAAAATACACAGTGTAAATTAGTATCAACTTATCTGCAGGCAGAAATGTTCAAAGGACTGCTAATTACAGCTGTGTGTGTTATGGCTGCGTGTGCTGAGTGCCCAATTGCACTGCTGCATTGCAGGTGGGAGCTGTACTAGGACACTGCCTTAGGATGGAGATAGACTCATAAGGAGGTGCTGGGCAGTCTACAAGAGAGTGCCAAATGTGCTCAGATTCAGATAGCCTTAATCTGCACTAGAATTATAACTTCTGTGCAGACATAAAAGCCTAATTATGCTGTCTAAAGTTAACTTATTGGCATATAAATGCTTTCGCAAGAGTATGTCTCAAACTTTCCTATCATGGATGGATGCACTGCAAGCCACGAAGATCAAATCTTCTGAACTTCATTTTTTGCAAGTGAAAGGACATAGCCAACGCTACAGGAGCTGGTAATTTCCTTACTTGCACCTTTTAATAACTAGAAGATGAGCTGCCTTTAATTTTATAGTTTCTCCTTAGAGATGATGTTGCTCCTGTGTGTCTTAGGGTATGTCTCTGAAACCATATTGCTTGCAAATGTTTTTCCCAGTTCATAGCAACCTCTATGTAGTCTTTACTCTCAGTGCAGTTCTTGATACTGCTCTCCATCCTCATGTCTCTTGGCATTTGTGGTGCTGTAACTCCTCTGCAGCCTTGCTATGTGCCTGTCTGTGTGCCTGCAGGTGTCTCCTTGTCTCCTTCTTTTATGGCCCTCTCTTGTCTGTCTCCCAAAAGCCACACAGTATGTGTGCACAAATGGAATTCATACTGAGTACTGCTTTCCAGTTCAGGTTTATTTATGAATTTTTCTAAAGTGGGTATTTATAGGTACTCTGTTTAATCTTTCATGCAGTTGGTGACTGCTGCTGTTTTGGTTTAGCGCCACAGGAGTAAATGAGGCCTTGAGTGAATAACTGCATGTCACCCTCAGCAGAGCGGTCCTTGTGTATTTCATCTGCAAAATATTCATACAACTGGAAAGGCAGCATCATAGCAACCAACAGAACAGCTGAGCCAGCTCAGGGCACTGGCATCAGAAGGCTTCTGTAGCCATCTCAGGTGTGTCTCAGCCCATCTCTTGTGATTTCTTCCTAAGTGTGTTTGCCTTATTTAAAAAAAAAAAAAAAGAAAAAAAAACTTAAATGGCATCAGTGTCCACAGAAAATATCACTTCAGCATCAATAGGTAAGTTTCCGATCTGTCATTGTCCCATGTCAAACGGTGAATTCTTGGAGCTCTTACTATTTTTTTTGTCCATCTCTACTGCTTATGCTTCACAGTTAAACTTCAGTTTGGGCAGAAAGGATTTGGGAAGATTCATCTCTGAATCTTGCTGGAGGTGGGTGCAGGAGGGGTTTTTAGATGTATTCCTGAAATGGGAAAGAGAGACAGGGAGAAGAGAGAAACACCTTCAGGGTCTGGGTATGAAGAGGCTGTTCAGACAGGGAAGAGGCCTGAAGAGAAGTGGAGTAGATATCTCTGCAAGTGAGAGGTGTCTGAGCAGAACTTGGGGAAAATAAAGCAAAATTCAGCCACCTTAGGTGATAGCCAAAACCATAAATCATTCTTTAGTGACTTGTATACAATTAATTTTAATCTCAATTTCTGAGGTGCATGGGATACAGACAAGATCTGCATGAGTGAGAGAGGAAGAGAATTACACCGTTTTGACATGCTTTCCTGACTGACCATTACCATTTTAAAATACTCCAGACTAGATTTATTTATTTTGCATGATTTTCCGTATATTGCGAGGAGCCTTCTCAGTTTCCTAAGTCTTCTGGGCAAAATGTGCAATTGTCATTTCTTCCATGTGGAGAAACACCTCAGCTGCTGAAGATTTGAGTCTGGACAGGCATATGCTTGTTCCTCTCCTGAGAAGATACCGTCTCCAGAGAGGCAAATAAAATGAAGGGAAGGCGAAAGTTTAACAGTTTAAAGTATGCTTCACGTCCTTAAACAAATAACTTTCTCAATCAAAAATGGAACAAAAAGGCTCAATCTTTCCTCTCTTTTCATTTTTTGGAGGGGAAGTGAGAAAAGGGAGGAGGAATAAATACTGCCAGGAAAAAAATTGCAGATACATATTTGGCAATGAAGTCCTTTTTTTTCTTCTCCTGTGTCTCATGAAGTATGAATAAAAACAACACTCACAGCCAACCCACTCTGTGTTAGCATATCTACTTTTTCCATTGTGTTCTGTTTTCTTAAGAAAAAATATTCTAATATAAAAATATATTCAAGTGATGTAGCATTTTAGGATTCTACAAGCTGGACCCATCACCTGTGATTTTCTTTTCCTTAGCTCTAATTTGCAGAGTGGCGATCTCTCTCCACAATGAGGATTAAATGCTCCCTTGTGAGTGCTCCTTAGCTCTTAGGCAGCCACCACAGTCTCTGATTCCCACAAGGAGCACGAAGTGAAAAAGTAAGAGAACCATCTTTATTAACAATGTAATCTTACTATACATAATAAGTTAAAAATTGAGATAGGGCACTTGTAGCTGAATGAGCTGGGATTGGTGTAAGGGTGTTTTGAGCTTCAGTATCATTATAAAATAACACCCTGTACATAGATGTAAAATTTAACTTAATGTTTGTCAGTGATCTATAAATAACTTTTGCAGCTTCCTTTTTAAGCTGTCTGTGCATTTTTGTGTCACTTCCAATTATTGTCATGTTGGCTATTTTTCTAAAGCTTTGCACTGAATAGAGAAAGCCAAACACCTTTTCCCTGCCAAGAACTGAAGAGTATGTGTAAGTGGGATTAGTGACAACCAGTCCTAGTCTCAACATGCAGAGAAGTTTGATCCAGATTATAAATACTCGTTGAATTTGAGGACTTTCAGGTCCTTGAAATAAATTGTCTCTACCTAATGCTTGACTTGAGTTCATCTAATATTGAGATCTTGTTCTAGTAGTGATGCTATGTTGATTCTCTTCTAATTGCTCCATTGCATAAGAAAATATTAGCTTAGAAATCTAGGACAAAAGGCATTTTTCTGCAACTTCATTTGTAAAGGATCGGTCCGCAATTAGTGCTAGACTTCTACCTCCTGTCATTCTATGGATGAAGGTGGGAAAAGTGCTTTTCCTCACTTGTTTTCAGCAATGGTAATTCCTGCTCTTCAGCACTCTGCTCTTCTCATGGTACACAGCAACTTCAGAGGGATTGTTTGAATAATACAATGGTTCATTTGTTGTCCTATTGATCAGTGATTCATCAGGGAGAGGATAATGTTTTGTTGTCGGGTAGGTGAGATGGCTGCCCACATGAATAATGTGATTTGTGACTAATGCTGGCTATGGACAGTAAAGCAAAGGAAAAATGTTCAGGTTGCTGTTGTCTTGCTGGCTGTTGTACCTGACTAGCATGTTCTGCATGAAGTCAGGTCCACTTGCACACATTCATCTTCCTCTGTGGCTACTGCACTGACCACAAAAAGCTTGTCTCATAACATAAGGATCTCTTCTGATCTTGTGGAAGCCAGATTACTCTCTGATGCTCTGTTCCTGTTACCAGGAACCAGCTGTGTTTTTAACTTGACTGAACTCAACACACATTTCATAGCCTCAGAAGTCCTCTCTGTTTTGATAAAAGCATGGAAACCAGGTTTACTTGACCTTTTATTTGTATCTCCTTTTTTTCCCCCGTCTCCTAGTATTTTAGGAGAAAGCTCAGTTCTTTTGTGTCTGCACATGCTTACATGAGTTGAGAGGGATGAAGACCCTTTGCATGAAAAGAGCAGTAAAAAGAGCTGCTGCTTTTACTGCCATTGAGTTAAGCCCTGCTTTTCACTTGGTTGTTGCAGTAGTGACTTCAGTAAATGAAATTTTAGAAAAGCTCTTCTGTGCAATGGAGGCTCCTGTTTGGTTGTCACTTCTGGGGCTTGAATGGAATCAGCCATTTAAAGATGCTCATCATTCTTGAGGGAAAGAGCCAAGGCAGGCCTTGAGATGTAGCTCAACAGTTGCATCAAGCTTGGTTCATGTGAATCATGAATTAATATTTAACATACTAGTATTGTAAATCTCATAGGAGAAACTACTAGTCCTCGGGTACTTTTCCCATTGTTAATACTGTGTTGTTACTGATGCTTTAAGAAATACCACATCTTTGCACGTTTTTTTTTTCCTGGAGACAATTTTGTTTGAAGATTTGTATCTCAAATGGCATTCTAGTTATGACTGTTTCAAAATTCAGTAATAGCAGTATCTTTATTTTTTCAGTGTGTTTATTCCTTTATTCTGATAGGTCAAGTGGAGGAGAAAAACACCTATACTTACAGTACATATCATTATTTAATCTCTGCCAGAAATAAAACTCATAGAAATGGCCTTTTATGTATCTTCATTATAAAATGATGTTTTCTCTAAATGGCTAAGTTTAATTTCTAAAGACTGGATTTTTATGAATAATTTTTTCTCCAATTATTTATAAAGCTTTTTCTGTACTTTCGGAATATTGGAATGATTCACTCTTAGTCCAAAAACCCTGTGTCCATACATAATTGGGAATAATTTTCATCCATTGTTATTACTCATACATATGAGGGAAGCTGTCTGTGACCCTTTCTGCTCTTTGGAAAAAGGCCCCAGAAATTACCAGGTCAGTAAGTTCATCTTCTGAAGTTGCCTGCAAGTGCTGTAGTTTTAAGTGCTTGTTTGAAGGTAAGAACTGTATTCTCTCACTGTGTGAGCAGTATCATACTGTGAGATTTACAAGCAAGCAGCTTAATGCCTTCCCCCGTATTGTCTTCAAGGTATTCCACAGCCTTTATTTTTTTTCTTCAGTAAATAAGGCTGCGAGTTTCACATCAGAGTGCTTAAAATTAGGCTTTTAGATCTGTAGCTGGGCTTTTAAATAGCAGTGTCCACATTCCCAAAAGTGAAACCAGGTTGATTTTGAATGCCTACAGAAGAATTAGATAAACAAGTTGAAGCAGACAGCTTTGGCTTTTTTTAACCTCAAATGTAAGGTTTTCATGGAGGTATTTTCTTCTAATCATGGGGAGCAATGTGGTCCTCTTCACATAGCAGCAAACTCTCAACTAAACTGCTTCTGTGCAAAGAATTGGTGTCTATTATGGTCACTGAGCAGAACTGTCTGATTTATGATTGCCTTTAATTTATTTAACATCTTAGTTTACCCCACATCAGTGCATCAGGACTGGGTGAACTGCTCTCTAAGTGAAATGGATTTTTTTTTCTGTTTAAATTATCTCTGAAGTTTGCAAGATTCAAATATGGGGGAAAAAACAAACCAAAAACCCAACAAAAAATGGTCGCTGCCTTGTAAAACTGTTTCAGCTGTGTCCCAGGGTCACATTGCTTAGATCCATGGTCAGTCTCTGTGTCCTGACCTTTGTGATGCTCAGGGCTGCTGCACACAGCAGCACAGGAACAAGGCTCACAGGAACAAGGAACCACAGCTCAGCAGCCAAGGAACAAGGATGGCACTCCACAGTCTGCTTCATTCCTCATAGACAAAAGCTTGACTTAGACTACTGTAAGTCTTAGAGATAGCTGGATTGGATCCAGTCCCATGTGTATGTAACTGCCCATGCTAAGCAGCCCTGTATTTCTACTCCGTGCCAATGTTCTCTCTGAAGGTAAATTTATGACTATGTTTGTCAGTACTGTGGCTGAGTCAAAATAATAACCTTCCCTTGTAAGCAAGCAAAACACTCTTATTAGAAGGAAGGTTTCCAAAAGAGTAATGTGGAGAAATCAGCATGGCCACTGTACTTAGGTGTAATTGCAAACAGGTGCCCTACTAGTTGGCACTCTTTTTTTTTTGCCAGATAAATCCCACATTGCCGTGTCAAAGTGAGATTGGCTCTGTGAACGCAGGAAAAGATTATTGCCAGTCTATTTAATCTCCAGAAAGTCATGAAAGCCCTTGTCCCTTATCCCATGTAAATTACCATTCTTATTATTTTATAGCCAGTTGAGGATACACGAGTAAAAATAATGGAATGTTTTTGTAGCGTGTTTTCACATGAGTCTACTGTATATTAGAAATAAGTATCTAGTGCTCCTGAGATATTTCCCTGAATTAACCTGTAAGAAGAGCTATGCACCTACTTTGTGTCCTCCCATCCCTCCTTCAACTATGGAGAGAATAGTGTTAATAAGGTGGAGAATGGCATTTGCATTCTTGGGCAGCTTCAGTAGGCAACTTTTGCTGCTTTGACAGGGGACATGAGGTGATGGAGGTAGATGAGCCAAGGAGAGCTCCAAACCTCATGTGTTGCTGAGGTTGGGCAGAAGTATATTAGTTGGAAACTGGACTGCATCATTTCCAGCCCTCACCGGACCATCCATTGCAGTTCGGGAAGAGAAGGATGATATCTGCTGTACTACCTGGTCAGGTACTCCCTCCCAGATCTAGAGGGGACAAAGGTTTTCTGTCCCTTTTGTTTCCTTTCATCTAGTTTTGTCTTGAATATCTCAGAATTAAGGTACTTCAGGAAAAAATAATAAATTTAAAAGTACTTTTTTTTTTTTTCGATGGGCAGATATTCAAGGAAGAAAATGTTTGGAGTCGTTTATCTGAAATAGCTGATAAGCTTAAGGAAAGGGCAACTGAATCATCTGTCTGCAATTGTTCCATTAGGGAAATTAAGAAGTCTTAGGGGTAAGGTGGGGGGAGGAGGTCCTTGCACAGAGGGAGCTGCTCAAAGATCATGAGATAGCTGAGGCTGAGTGGTTCCTGCGGTAGAAGGGTTTGCCTGCAGAATTCCACAAGGCTGTGCTGTGTGTAAGCATGCTTATAGGTGGGCTTGAAAAGGGGGGAGAGAAGCCAGGTGACTAAGTTTGTTGTTGATAAAAAAAAATTATTCAAGGTAATGAGGAGCAGCGCAGGCTGTGAAGAATTACCCAAGGATCTGAAGAGACTGTGCGACTGGGCAATAAAATAGTGGATGAAATTCAGTGTAGAAAAACATGAAGTGATGCATGTAGGGGAGGGAATAATCCTAGCTTCACATTTAAATGATTGGCTCTGAGCTGTCTGATGCCACTTTGGAGTGAGACCTTGGCTTATGATGGATAGTTCTGTGAAAGCATCAGCCTGTGCTCAACTGCAGGCTAAAAAGCAAATCAAGTTTTAGGAATTATGAGGAAAGGACCAGAGAACAAAACAAATACAATTGTTATGCTACCATATAAATCCATGGTTCACCTGCACCTTGGTTATTGCACACAGATCTGACTTGTTCATCTCAATGACGATGCACTAAGACTGGGAACGTTCAGAAGAAGGAAAAAAATGTAAGCAAAGGGCTGAGTGTTTTGGGAATCTTACCTGGAAAAAAGACAGTAGAAAGTGATGTGATAGAGGTCTACAAAATCAAGAACAGATGGAGGGGTAGATCCATCACTGTCAGCTTCAGCATGCAGCTGTGGGCTATCAAATGAAGTTTGTAGACAACTGGTTGAGAATACTAGAAGAGGTGGTCTTCAAAAGTGAATATTGTTTCTTTCCAAAGGCATGTAGAGGCTCCTGGGGCTGGCGGGCAAAGGATTGCTAGATATGTGAACAGCAGCAAGCTGGAGAAATCTTCTGAAAAAGTGTTGGAGATTCTTAAGTTCCAAGTATCATGTGTTCTTTTCAGCATGCCAGCCATTGGTCTCTGAGGTGGAAAGTGCATTTGAGATGAGGGCCAGCAAATCAACTGTTTAATTCAATCTGTGACATGTATGCATGAAGGCAATCCATACGTTGAATACCACCAGGACTGTAATATTTTCTTGTCCGTGACTGAATGCAAACATAACAGAAAAAGCAGCCTTAATAGCGCAGCAAACCAATTGTTCAAATCTAACAAAAGCTGATCATGTTAATGCATCAAAAAAATGCTCATAGCGCAAATTCAAATGTGATTAATGCTGGAATCTCTGAGCATATGTTATATGTTAGGGGAAGAGAATGTATACCTCATGAATTTGAGCCACATTCAAGGGCATCATATAGTTACTGAAATTATGCATGAAGGTATTTAACGGTGGGAGTCAAAGATTTTGGCTGCATCTCTCTCCAAATATATAGAGTTGTAAAACTTGGAAGAATAGTAAATACATTTCTCCTTTCTGTTTCAAGCTTTTTCTGAAGCAGCTCTCTGTTTACTTTCACTGCTTGTTCTGGATATGCATGCTCTCTTCACCATATATTTATTCAATTAAAGATATGAAGTATTGTGTGGAAGAGTGAATAAATGGTATAAAAATGTAATAGTTGTGGTGGATCAGTTTCTCATTCTCTTACTTGTCTTCCAAGGAGTACAGTGATTTACTTGAGCAGTTGTTGCTTGAGTCTGAAGAGAAATTTAATAGTTATGAATGAGGAAAACAAAGCAGTATAATGTGTATAGCAAATAAGAAAATGCAAAATTTAGGAAGATACAGAACAAGGAAAAGAGACATGCACAAGAGTTAAGTGTATAAAACCAGTCAAACAGTAACTGAGGTGAGTAAAGAGTTTATTTGAATTCTCCTACTATCACGTATTTCATGTCTTCTGTTCTCCAAATAAAAAAGCATCTGTTGAATAAAATAGACAGATGAGTACTGAATTTGCTATTTCTAAACCAGACCTACTTGTATTTATTTATTTCTTTTTATACACTTAGGAGAAAAATCATAATTTACATTCTGGGAGAAATCTAAATGATCTAAAAGGTCTTTTCTGTTATATAAAAGCCTGTGAAAGTATTTCTGGTAGGAGTGAACAGGGTATTGATAAGCAGAAACGTGAAAATTTTGAGTGTGTGAGGTGTGGTTACTGGAGGATTGATGGATGCTGCTGTACTCCCACGGAGTGGAGAGGATGCTGGGAAGGGTCCTGGCCCAGCATAGCTACCCTCCTGTTCAGGGGTGAGAACAGGTTAAGGATGGGGCCGTGTGACTGTGTATGGGTGCCCCAACAGTGGGCAAAGAGCAGCAAACTGGAGGCAGGGGTCCTACATTGTCAAGGAGCACTTGGGACCAGGGCCAACACAGGTGCCCTTTCTGCTAACTTGACTACTGCCTGGAGAAGTCTGTAGTGACCCTCTGTTCAGCATGAGCTGTGGCATGGGTTTAGTGAGAAGCATCTCCTTGAGACCATGCACAAATTTTACAAAATCCTGTTGTCCCTTTATGTGAAAGTGTGAAGTGCTGTGGTACCTGTTATATGCTGGAGGTTGTTGATGTCAGAATTATGGAAGATCGTGATGGTCATCCCAGGTGTGGGAACTGTATGTTAGATGTGCATGGGGAGGGGAAAGAGCTGAGCCTAAGGTAGAAATCATATGGGTAATTGCAAAAAACCTCTAAAAATAAACTGTTTCTTCCGTGGAAGATTCTATGTGTTCTAACAACATAACTTGGCATTTGAATGAAAATATAACTGATTAAATGCTAACCAATGCAGCAAATTGTTTAGAGCATAAGTTGATTTAAAAGTCTTACCTTGATGGAAAGACTGAAAGGACTTTGGTTTTGCAGCATTTCTGGGATATGCTACCCTCCTTTGCTTTCATGAGGGTAATTTCTTTACATGCACTAAGCAAGAAGTCTTACTGAGTTTCTCTTAAACTTGTATTCCTGATCTTACATCTAGATAAAATCTTCTAAGAGATCAGAAGCCTTTCTTTGTATATCAGTAAACCTATTTTTCCAGCTCTTCTATGCTTGTTCCATGACTGTAAAATAGAATCATAGGATCACCAAGGTTGGGAAAGACCTCCAAGATCATCCAGTCCAACATTCCAGTTACTGTCAACATTGCCTCACTAAACCACATCCCTTAGTACAGTATCTAAACATTTCTTGAATGCCTCTGGGGGCAGTGACTCAACCACCTCCTATGGTGGCCCATTCCGGTGCCTGATCACTCTTTTGGAGAAGAAATTCTTCATAGTATCCAACCTGAACCTTTCCTGGTACATCATTCCCTCTTGTCCTATTGCTAATTATGTGGGAGAAGAGGCCTCACCACAGGAGCCTCCTTTCAGGAAGTTGTAGAGGGCAATATGTTCTCTCCTGAGCCTCCTCTTCTCCAGACCGAGCAATTCCGTTTTCCTCAGCTGCTCCCCATAAGACCTCTTCTTTCAAAGTAAACTGCAAGGTAAAGAGTCCAGGAAATGGCGGGGAATAAAGAACTGTGAAAGTAAAAGGCCAATCTGATGTTTCATTGATACATTTTAGGTAACTTTTCTCTAGCACAAGGAAATATTCTTGCTGAACATTTCTCTTGAAAAGGCAGAAAGATCAAACCTAAATACCTGTTGCGTATAGATTGCTGGGAAAGTAGGCAGAGTATTTTCTGCTCAGTGTTTATTTATCATCTTTTGTTTGTAAGGCTGCATTATGCTGCCAGAAGTACTATGACCTATTTAAATGCTCTCCTGGAGTATTGGCTAATATATATATGGCTCTGTAATATCTTAAAAGGTATGAAGAATGGGAATTTTTTTAAAAATATATTGTTAGTACAATATAAGGTTCCAATGACAGCTATTTTGTTCAAGAAACACATCATCTTTCTTTCTGTACATGATGACTCTAGCTCTAGAAAATATGGGAAGTGGGCTGTTCCAATGCCACTTTTGTGTTAGCATGTCTTTAAAAGCCTTTTAAAAATTCACTTGTTCTAGCAGTCCCTGACAGCCCATGAATAGGTTGTCCTTGTTTTGATTATGCAACCTCCCCCCCAAAAAAAGTGGAAAGTATGGGTGTAAAGGAAGTACAAAAGCCATTCTTAATAAATACTGGTACTGCTTAGTTACTTCTGAAGGAAAATTTCATGTAAAAAGAGAATTATTTTCTCACAGAGAAAGGAAAACTTGAATCTGGCACCAAATGTTCAGTGTGACAGTGGCTGCAGCAGTAGTCAGCCACAGAGCTCCACAGCTCTTCAAGCAATTGTTGACTTCTTGAAAAACCTGCCGGGCTTTTCCTATGACCTTCTTTGTCCTTGATACCTTTTTACTTTTTGTACACAATATAATAACACTGACAAGGGGGGAAACCGGAAGCTTTTTATCTGTAAGAATTAATCTGTATATTTTCTTAGTTCTACATATATTGTATGATTGCTGACTTTTAAAGCCAACTTGAGCTCCTTGATGCTATGCCACATTTTGTATCCTACAGCTTGTGTTGGATGAAGTAACTAGGATAATGTATTCATGTGATCATATTTTATTGTGTCAATCAGCCACAATGGTGTGACTATAGCATGGTTTTCTTTTCAGAAAGGTTTAGTGCTTTCAGTGGGTTGTTGGGAGTACTGCAGAATTCTAATATTTTATAGCAAGCCGTAAAACAATAACTTTGTCTTTGTTGTTTTCTGGTCTAATCCGCTGGGCAGACTGGGGTGTTTCTGCAAACAGTGCTTATTAAAGATGTTGCAATTAGTTCACAGCGCTCCCTACAATAGGGATAATGGCGTATCAGTGGGCGCTTCCATTTGATGCTTCTGTTGTGTACTTTGTGGCATCATCTACTTAGTCATTTTTTGAAATTGAGAGAGGAATTGAATGACTTTTTACATAAACAGATCTTAAACACTTGGTGCACTTTTAAAAATGAATTTCTTTGAATGCTTAATATTTCACTGGCTGAATTAGTCACTTTGTGGTCCAGCATTATTTCATTCAAAATAATCTGTTCAGATGTCTGTCTTTACATGTTCCTTTTATGAAAGATTTTTGGGTTTACATGTTTAAGATGTAGTCACTGAGATACTGAACAGTACTGAGATGACTTCTGCTGTACTGAGAGTTACAAAGATAAATGGGCAGAACGTTATTTTTCCTTTCCGAACTTCCTGCTTCCATTAGAAAAAAGTAGGGATGTTTACCAAGGAGAATAGTCAGGTTTTGGATTGACTTAGGTTTGCAATCAGATGAAGATGTCAGTTCAGGGCTCAGCATTGACCTCAATACTGGGATTAGTTCAACCAGAAGCTGGTTGTCATTCCCAGCTGAAGGTCCCTCCCTGCTTTTTTGCAGTGCCCCGTTAACAGGCAGAACTAGGAAGTAAAGGTGCTTCCTGAGTATTCCTGTCTCTGTGGTAATATTACAGCTGGGAATCTGAGTTTGTAACCTAAATTGCTTTGTTACAAATTTATTTTTATACAGATTTTTCGTTCTGAACTTTAGAAATACCCAAATGGAGTGAAAATTACGTAATCAAAATAATAAATGAGTGTATTTTCTTTTATCTTGTCATAATTAGAATCATTAACATACAGTAATAGTTGTCCTTGCAGTCCTCCAGGAAAAAAAAAGTAATTTACTTTGTCTTGTGGAATTGTTTCTCTGCATATCTCAGGCAGCAGAACATAAATTTCTTATCTTTTTATTCTATCTGCTGAACAAGGATAAGATAAATATGTTCTTGACACTTTCATAAAAGCTTGTAAGACATGGAAAGTGTCCTTTAATCTGTTAAACCTAGTATTTCAGAGCCTTATGTCCACCACTGTAGATGTCTCCAAATGAAATATAATTTCAGAGATTGCTGTGCAGACCTGACACTTTGGTTCTACGTGTTTGCTGGATAGCGTAACGTTATTATGGTTAGGTGACAGAGATCAGAGTTCAAATCTGTAAAAAGTTAAACTTCATTAAGTTCTTTAGATGATCCAGTTGAGTGATATGTGCTCGATGTGTCTTTAGGTTTTGTTGGGCCGTGTTGATGCTCATGAAGCGTATGCTTTCTTTAGAATCACAAAGCTTGATTTCTGCTTCAGCTACTGCCTCAGGAAACAAAACATCCTCAGTGGTTTTCCAGATCTATTCTGTGTCACTGTAGGAATAAAACTGAACTTATGACAGTGACTGCCATAAAGAGTTTGAACATCCACCTGAAAGTAAAATATTACAGAACTCCTCACCTCTGTTCTGAAGTCCTTTAAATGAAAGCCAATACATGAATAATGTTTTGGGCAGATGAATGCTTTGGGACCTAAAAGTGGAACCAGAAGGGCTACTAGTAGTATTGTTTCAGTCATGTGTGCAAAAATATATATCTGTGTATGTACATATATTTAAAAAAAACTAAAAATCTACTTTTTTTCTATCTCTAGGAACTAGAAAATTCCTCTTGCTTCTCCTAGTTTATTTCTGGTTTGCTTTCTTCATGCATGAATGATGAATAAGGTAGCGGGATCTTACTTAGAAAATGGATTCATGAACCTGCCAATGTCTTCTGAAGTATAAATCTAAATTTTGATCTGATCTGTCACTTGTGTATTGCTAAATATTGGTGTAGGAGGCACCTGAGAACTTACTGATGCTGACCTGTTAGGAGATAGGCTGTATGCATGGAGAGAGCATCCCTGATTAATAGTCCTGCTCTGAGTGTGACATATCTATGCTGCTGTGTAACTTTCCGGATGCTAGACACTTGTTTAATGATATTTGCCACTTCAATAGGAGGAAAAATATTGCAATGATGTTAAATTGCTTTTCTCAGTGTGTTGCACTGTAGAAAGGGAAAGGAAACAATTCAATATTTTTTGTCTTTTGTGCATGCTTGTAAAGTGAGGACTCTGGTTTTAACATGTTAGTCTGCATGTGGGCAAATCTGAGTCTACTGTGCCCATCTGACAGGGGCAGATCCTGCCTCAGTGCTGTGGTGTTTACTCATGAGATGGCCAACCAAGGGCAGTGCTGGGCAGTCATAGCTCCTCTTTGCAGCAGAAAAGCCTTCCCCTAAGTTTAGGAAACTCTCCGCATAGTCTGTGACTCAAAAGAGCTCTGGAACACAGTTGCCTGATTTTAAGTTCTGGGTTTCTCGGGCTCTTTCTCTGAAACATATTACTGTCCATTAACATTGCTGTAGCCTGAGGCCTCTGAGAAGACAGTATTTCGAAAAGAATACCTTTAAAAGCCCCCCCCCCGCCCCCCCCAACTGTTTTCACATCACTCTTAGCAATGGCTCAGCGTGGAAGGCTATGGGAAGAGCTCAGTGGCGTGACTGCCACCTACTGCCCGCTGCTCAGCATGCCAACACCGGGCCTGGCTGTGGGACCGAGTGATGTGTCAAAGGGAAAACTATTCATTACACAGGGAGTTTTGATCTAAAAGGAGGATGCGGCTGCACTTGTAGGTTTTAAGTGTTGTTCGTAGCTTGCAATATATGAATTCCCAGCGTGAAAGATGCTGAAGTATTTGAAAGGTGTATTTAGCATACAGAGATGGCAAAAATGTTGGAGAAACTCGATGTTTGAATTTCAAACCCCACAGAATTAAACAAAGGGAAATGTTTGATTTAGAAACCTGCTGGGCTTTTAAAATGGCATGTATGGGTTTTCATTGTATTTTATTTTCCAGCAGTTTTGTGGTGCTGGCTGTCAGTTAACACATTTCACCAAGCATTAATTAAGAGATAAGGGGAAATGGAGGTGCTCTCTTCTCAGTGCTCTGCTTCACCAAAAACCCCATCCTGCATCATGCAGAACTGCCTTTGCTGGAATATGGCACTGCTCCCCACCAGCACTCTGTGCAGTATCTGTGCAACTCCAAATCTGAAGGCTCGGCACACTTCAGACCGTTTTGGTGGTAGCATTTCTGCAACACTGTTATAAGGTCTGTAATCCAGTCAATAGCCTTGTACCCTTACTTTAGGAACTATCTAGAGTTTTTTCTATCACTTGGCATCCTGAGGTCTCATGTATAAAGTAATTATAACAAATAACAAATTATAACAAATAATGTCCCCAAACTATTGGGAGCACAAACATAGCGTGATAAAATGACAAACATGAGGTGAAAACTTTATTGCTGTACTAGTTTTTACTGATAGGAGGTAAAATAGAGATTTCTTCACAAGAATTATAGAGTAATCTTTCAGATGTGCTCACTATAAAATACATGTGGAGAGCTTTTTATGTACCAGTCTTTCTTATGGCAAGCAGTTTGTTACCTCTGGGGTTTCACTTACACTGTGCCTTTTTAAACTTCATGTGCTGGTGATGGGAGATGGATTTAATTGCAATGAGAACTTCTTGCTCTGTCCAGAAAAACCCCAGCGCTGATGAAAAGCAAAGAGGTGCTGAGCTGCTGCTCACAAAGTTCAGTGGGGGCCATATAGACTATTCCAGGGAAAAGAAAAAGCTATTTAATGTCTCAAAAAAAAAAAATTGTTAGGGCACTTTCTGTGAAGACAAACCAGTAGTGTCTTTGCAGTGCTCCTATCATTGAATTAGGTAACAGAAAAAGTAAGTCCTCTGATTCAGATGACCAATCAAATTATGCAAATAATGAGTAACAAACAACCACTTGGAGTGAGATGCTTGGAAATTATTCCCAGCCTAAAATCCCTTCCAACAAAGGAAAATGTCAAATACCCAACACCCTTGCAATAATTACGATCTATGTGTGGGCTTTTCAGTAATGTATAAGGTGAATTCAGCACAGTGAATAACTTAGCCAGCTCTACTCATAACTTCAGGGAGGAGTTATGTAAGTGGTGGTGATTGTCTGGACACCATCTGAGGATAAATATTATTTAACTACTCAGATAAATGCTTTTTGATCTGGTAACATCTAATGTTGAAATAGGAAAAAAAAAAGGTAACTTT
Organism: Perdix hodgsoniae; assembly: GCA_035772895.1. Classification (NCBI taxonomy): domain Eukaryota; kingdom Metazoa; phylum Chordata; class Aves; order Galliformes; family Phasianidae; genus Perdix; species Perdix hodgsoniae. Next base: position 5,462,729 of record JAPSGF010000048.1, on the reverse strand, counting down.
CTCTTCTTGGTAAGAAACTTCGGTGATGCTTGAAATTTGGTTTGGACAGTTAAATACAGCTTATGGACAATTAATTGATTGATCTTGAAGAACCTTGACAAAAGTATAGAGAGACATGTACAGAACCACTGGGTACAGGTAGCAGAGTTAAAATATTTCTCAGAAAACAATACATGACTCTTAATAAAGCTCCATAATGTATGTAACACAAGTGTGTTGTTATAACCACTAGGAATGGTTCAAGAGGTTTTGAATTTACCCTATTACCTTCAAAATCTAAATGCAAACGAACAAAATCCAGCTGATTGAGTGTTGTTGAATAATGGCAGGTAGTACAGAGCTGCTGGTTGTTTTACTGCACCTAAAGCTGTGTGAGACCCCTCACAGCACAGTGCAGTGCAAGGAGCTCGCTGCTTAATTTCACGTGACGAAATGAGAATACAAAGCAGTGTAGGTTGTATTAAAAAGCTGGTATGGTTATTCAGCAGCATCCATCCACCAGATAATTCAGCTGCTGTTTTGGGGCAAAATTTAGAGGTGTATTAAAATAAACATGCTGTGTTTGACTCATTCCCTGGGACGTGGCAGAGGAATGGCTTTTAAAGGGCGCTTTGGTGTCTGGCAAACCTGCTCAGTGCATGATTAGAGGCAGTTTCTCTAAGGAAGAGCCTTTTCTGCAGGCAGGTTTGGGGGATAGGGCTCTTTTGTATCGGCGTACAAAGTTACCAGCTCAAATTCAGGTCTGGCTGTGTTCCTCAGGAGTGAATTACACCTTTCATTCCAAACCAGTGCCAATGAATCCTTTGAATGTGAATTGCCAAGAGGTAGCATAATGGCAAAACTGACACGTACTTGATAGCTGTAACCTTATTTACATTGACAGAACCCATCACATTAGAACGGACTATTACTAACATGTTAATTGAACTACTAATTGTCATCAGCCACTAATGCTATAGGTTTTATATAGCTTCAGTCAACCAATACGTTATTCAGCAGAAGCTAGAGGGGGGGAAAAAAAAAAGCTGTTGCTTAAAATATTGGTAAAGAAACGGGATGAATAAAATTAAGCTGACCTTTTGATAGATGTCTGTTTATTGATTTAAATTCACCATTTTGTGAACAATGTCGAAGAGGTCTGTTAGAATAGAAGCATGTATAATAACACAAGCTGAACAATTCTGATTTCTTTGTGTGTCATTACAGAGAGATTGAAGTAAGCTTCACCTAAGTGTAGTGATGCAAAAAAAATAATAGTACCCAGTCTGGATGTGCAAAAGCAGAGGAAAACAAGAGCTTCATATTAAAGTGCCTTCTAGGTAGCTGACATGACGCATCTAGTCAGACGTAAATAATGACAGACGGAAACTATCATGAGGTCTGTGAAGCATCAACATGCTGCCATCATTTTCTTTCTAACCTTGCCTTGCCAGCAGCTCTCAGACTTACAGGCTGAGAGATCATTTAAAAAGCAAATCCTAATGATGCTGCCCACCATAACAACAGGCAGTGAGATTGGCACCAATTTAGCCCCGTTTGGGAGCAGGGCTGGCAGCCTCGCTGCTCCAGCACCCACGCTGGGCGCTGCCCTCCTGCCCCAGCTCTGTGCACACTGGGGAAGGGATGCAGCTCCATAGGCACAGCAGAACTCCTTCCCCTGCAGCCCCCTGGCTTCTTTTATTGCATTGGTTCATTTGGGTGCAAGGTGCTTGGAGAATGTGCTTTTCTCTGTTGAATTTCTTGTGTGTGTGTGTGTGTGTGTGTGTGTGTGTGTGTGGGAAAACAGAGGGAGCAATATGCCACTGTCCCCGTAGCTTCAGCTGAGTAGTATTGCGATTGGGATAAACACATCTGTACGTGGCTGCCATAATGTAGAGTGGCAGAGCAGTTTTGCAGATGCAACTTGAGGGAAAAAAAGCGAGACACAAAAACCTCACCCCAGTTATCTGTCTTGTCCGGCTCGATAGACTCTATTCGTCAACACCACCGACAGTAGAACAGTCGCATGTTTCATTAAGGCGACTTCATTGCAAACCACTGGGAAACAAAGCTGATGCACAATAACATAATGGTACGATCACTTTGCAAATCAGCATGTGGCTTTGCTTGGGTGCTAGCGGGACACAAGGGCTCGGAGAGAGACAGATGACAACGCAGGGGAAAAAGCAAGTAGCTCAGGCTGCTTGTTCCTGATTGTAAACATTATTTTCATATACAACAATGAATCTCGTCCTGTTTGGTAAGCCTGGCCCCAGGCTGCGTAACTGTATTTCCATTGTTTGTATGTAAATTAAAACACGACCAAAATTCCTCCCCAGCCCTCCCCATCAGAAGGCTATTTACGCTTCACGGATCTTTCCAGTACTTGAAGCACAACTAAGCAGTTAGCTCAGGTAAAAGAGATGCTGCCTTTTCAAGGAGGCATTTTAAAAGATTTCCCCACACTCACTTCTGAATGCTCCAAATACTAATGCGGAATTCGTGACTCTCAAAGTAAATAGATGGCACTTAATTATGCTGGTGATGGCAGGTACTGTATAGGTTGATTTCCCAAGGCGTAAGTGAAAAATGTACTATTTGGTCTTAAATTTAGACTTAATAAATAGCTAATTTAGGATCTTGTTCTATATGCAAGGATATAATCACAAGGCATTCATTTTTAAGAGGTTTCATTTATTCTTGTGAGCTTAATTATTGCAAGGAAACCGTGAGCAATTTGTTTTTTTACCAGTGTCTGATTTCTGAGAATGGTTATTAAATATTAAATGGATGCATAATTCAGGCAATTAAGAAAGTAATCACACAAAGTAATGTAATGGAAGTTAATTATTACTGCATAAGCAAATAGTTCATTAATGCTAGTAGTTGCTATGGCTGCATTCTTAATACATGCAGAACTGAAGCATGAATCCTCTGTGTATTCAGAGGTACTACGAGTACGGTGCTGCAGAAAGAGTGCTCCTAATGAATGGCGCAAGCAAATAAGGTCATATTGACCTCTGACTTGTCTGAATGCTGTAGGATCATCATTACTTAAGAGAGTTTTATCAAAACCGTGGCTGCTTCAGATGCTTATAATCTCTCCTGTTTGTAATGTGGAGAGTGGCTTAAATCTGGGAAAAGAAGGTGGGAAATTCAGCTTGTTTTAAAGAAGAAAAATAAAAAATCTCCAGTCCTGTTTCCCCTGTTAAAATCCTACCCAGTGGTGCTCCTCTTGTTAAAAGGCTATAAAATCATTATATGTAACTTAAAAGGATTGTACAATTTTTCAGTACAAAAGCCTAATAGCTGACAACCACCTTGTCAGATTTTGCTCTAGCTGAAGAACAAAATCTAACATTTCCTTGCTAATGTTATTTCCCTAAAGCATAGCACTTCATAAAGACTATTTTAAGTCAAGAGACACTGATGCAGCTATATTCCACCCAGTAGGCTGTGATGCAGAGATACTAACCTTATAGCCACGCCACTCAGCCAGGGATGGAAGGATGTGACTGAAGGATGGACGGTGCTAAAACAATAATGAGGGTCTTATTGCAACTTGTAAAGGCAGAGCTGTTGGGGCCACATTTTTGCAGCTTGGGAGATGGGCAGAATGCCACTTGTCCATTTTTACTAATATAGTATTATTGTGATAGGGAAAGGAAAGAGCAAGATAAAATGTGCTCGTGATAGCAGCAATTACTCTGCTGGGCAGTGGTTGCAGAGTACTGCAGTTATCTGCATGCCCACTTCTTCTAGCTGCTAGTTCTTGCTCATCATAGCCCAAAATACACCCACACTGGGCAAAGGGGGTGGATTTACATGCTAGCTTTGCACTAGTGCTAAGGAAAAATGGCATCAGATGAGTTAGGATAGTCTCCTCTGAGCTGTCTGAGATGCTGTAGCTCCACTGACACTGAGGTTCGCAATTCTTAGTCATGTTGTCCTCATCTCAGAACATCTCACAAAAGGACCATAAGAGAGGAGCTTGTAGGCACTGGCAACTGCCAGCTGGGTGCTTACTGAGTTTTCTAGGGACATTTTCAGATGGTGGCTTTATGGCTCTCTATGTACATAGCACTTGATCAAGACAGGGAATGTAAGGAGGGGAGAGAAAGCGTTCTGGTGGCAGCTCAGCACTGCGTGCTGTGGTATTTCCAAGGAGCTGGGTCAATCTGCTGGAATAGTGATATGATAAATCTGAAAATGAAGTGCCTTAAGCCTCTGTGACTGGCTAGGAGAGAAAAAAAACATTACCCCTTTGCATTTGAAAATGCACTCTTGTGCACCTATGCACAATGACATTTCTTAACTTATTTTTAGGACCACTCATTCTGTGAGAGTGTTCATTATTTTGAAACTCTAAATGCTATTTCAGAATGAAAACAAATGTTGAAGTATAGAAAATTCCCATGGGACAGAAATTGTTTTTTTTTTTTATCAGGTCTAATAACCAGCAACGCAACAGCATGAGCAGTCAATCAAACAGGAACTGAGCCAGCACAACCCCAGGAAAGTTCCTTTCATCCCTTCTTTATTTGAGAAGCAAACCCTTAGTCTTTTTGCAAGCCCTATTAAACGTCCAGCTTTTGCAGAACGTCTGGGAAGGCTTGAGAGTTAGCTGCACAGGGCTGAGTGTGAGGGAACAAGTCCCAGACTCCCGCAGCCCCACAAACAACACCTTGCTGGGGCCATCTGAAGCTCTCCCTCCCCGTGCAACAGCAGGGTCCCTCTGTGAGCTGCCAACAGTGGTGTATGGCTCTGAGCCAGCCGTCTGTACTCTGTCTCACGGTAACACCCACACCTATTCTGGTGCCCTGCTGTCACATACTCAACACAAAGGCTGTCCTGGTGCATAGGCTGCTGGCTGGGGCATATTTGCGCCCAACTTGTTTCAAGGTGAGGCCCTGACTTGTACCACCTTACTAGGGGAAAAAGAGAGGAGAGGTAGCTTTTTGATCGAGCACTGATCCAAAATGATAACTCGGTCAGTAATAAGTGCTCCTTCCAGCATGCACTGAATGTGCCTCTGGGCACTGTGTTCCTGCTCCCTTTTGTGGAGAGTTCTTGATCTAAATCATACATTTCTGGGTAGCTTAGGAGCTTTCATCTTTGCATCATCGCTGTTTTAATTGTTATATGCGCTGCTTATCCATCCTTTGGACAGATGAATGTGTGATCTGTGCACTCGGAGGCTGAGTACACAGGGATATGTACCAACTGCTCCTAGTACTGATTTTATTTTTAATATGAATGACACCAAAAAGAAAACAGATTTCTGGAAATGAACACGTGAAGGGCAAAAATCTGATTAAAACTCTGTTCCTCTGAAATGAGAGGATTCAATATACCTGTAAAACAATTTGTTCTGAATATAAAGTTTACTAACATAATCTTCTCAACACTATGCACTTAATGCTCTATATTTTTCTAATCCAGCAGTTGCAACTTACTCCGGACACAAATTTTAAGTCTCATTTGTATTGCAGAAATATCCCTCAAAGCCTTCCTTTAACAGCAATGACACTAACCATTGTTTTTTTAAATGAAAACAACTGGTCTTTTTGTGAAGCAAAATTAGCAGTAGAGCTGCTAGAGCTGATTTTTATTTTAAACCATATTTCAATCCTTCAAAGTTCTGCCTTAATATGGATAACTGGTGGATGCTTTTTTCTCATGTTATATGGCAAATATTATGGACTCCCAAATGCAAGGAAGCTTTTGAACTTTATGTTCAAAAAATAAATGAAAATTTTGGCTTTCAGTTCTTTAAGATAGAGCTATAAAATTAGCTCATTTTACATTTTTAGGAGCCTAATTCCTACTATAGAAACATGCTTCGGTCTCTCTGAAAGGTAATTCTAACTGACAGTTGCATGATGGAGAAGGCAGAGTTACTAGAGCATTTGGAACAGAGGGAGAAAAAACCTAAATCGTGGCAAAAACTCAACACTTTAATGCCTGAGATTTCTGATAGCATCCCAATTAGCAGGAAGACTTCATCATCACACCTATCTGGTGCTGCATATCTTTTTCCAAGCATTCTTACCAACTGCATGTGAGAAATGGAGAGTATTTAAACCACATAGTGCATGGTGTGGATTTTTTTAATGATACACTGATGAGGCTCTTCAGGCATTTTTTAACTTTGAAGAATATTGTTGAGAATAATCAGATCAGAAGTATAGAAATAATTGAGATGAGTATACCTACCTTACCAATGACAACACTAACTAGCACTGAACAAAAATTATATAAGTAAAAAGAAGAAAGGCAGAAAAACTGATTGAAGAAAATGAGGGTGGCGGCTTCATCGTTAGTAGAGTTGTAGTGAGGTAGCTTTCTGATGAACTTATCTAACCAGGAATGCATATCTCCTCCTGCTTTTTGTGTCAGCTACCTATTCATTTCTATATTATGCACTTAAAAATCATAATAAATGAAATTCTATGACATTTCTTCCTGGTTAAAACTAAGAATTTTTGCAACAGATTAATTAGGATGAACACTTTAGTTTTCAGCAGCTTGCTGGCCTCAGAAGTGATACTATTTAAACTGATAGCTCTTTTGTTTTTAAAATGTCTTCACTAAGATAACAGACCAGCAGCTATTACTAGTCTTATTGATACCTATTTGGCCTCCAAGCGCCACATTGGGTGCTGCATTTGCAAAATGCCAAGATGTCCTTTGCCAATCGTTTAAATGAACAGTTTATTAATCCTATCAAATGTGGCGTAGACTGGAGAATGAGGGAACACAAAAAAATTCTTAGTTCTCAAGAAGCTGTTGTAAATGGATGAGGAAATACAAAAATATTACCTGTGAGAATTGTTCTACAGTAAAACTGAACTGGCTAATACAGTGGGAAAGGGAATGCATGGTGGTTTGAGCTGAGAAACAGTCTGGCAGAACCAAGATATGATGAGGGAAAACGCTACACTCTGGAGTCAGAATTTCTGAAGTAAATTTCCCTTTTTATTGGTGAAGCCAATTATCTATGAATCAAAAGTCTGGGATGATTTTTAAAATGGCATGGGGCGAAGTTCAAAAGATAGAGTTGAGCATTTAAGAAACGATGGTGCTTGTGAAAAGTACCAAACAACATCAAGGTAAGCAAGGTCTTCACAGCAGGTAGTTCAGGCATTTTTTCATGACTGGCTCTAACAAGTTATCACAGAGTGGTTTATTTTAAGTGATTCTTCTTTATTTCCTCAATAGTTCTGTTGATTTAACTCAGTATAGTCATACAATAAACATTTCAATAACCAGGTCAACATGCAGTATTCATAAATTCTTGTGGAGCAGCTCTACATCCATCATACAGTATAGAAAGGTTGAACACCAGGCTTATCCTATTTTTCATTTTCCTTAAGCATATGCACATACTTTTTCAAATCATACCACACCGTTATTTATAGATTCTGGGAAGCTGTCATGAAATGTGAATACGAGAGGTGTACATATAATTGTATGGAGTCTGATAACATAACAAGGAGTTATGTTATACTTCTTCAAGTTTTGGATCTGGAAAATATTTTCCTTTCTCTCTTTGGCCTTTGGCATGTAAGTATAAAAGTAACAAATGACCAGTTGTGGACTGTCTGTCTGTATAGGTACTGTGCTCTTTTCTGTTATCTCTTGTCAGTGTGCCTGAATACATTGTCTTTGATCTCATTGTGATAGATACTATAAACAAATGAAGGAAATCCTGAAAACCATTCACCTAAGTCTTAACAGAGTGTATCATTAACTTCCAACGGGCCTGGAGTTGAAGGTTTGCACAGAAGCTGAAAAAATATGTACCTGGGATGTTACATCATCAACTGCTTATTTTGTATTTAGGTTTTGTTAGTTGTCCTTCATCAGAATCTAATTTCAGGCTGCTTGGCATTATTTTGATGTAACGAAGGGCAGAAAACTTTCTCATTTTCTGATATCAATCTCTTCTTTCCTTTTCATTGTTTTATTCAAACACCTTAACTGGGTCAGTCAAACACTTGCTCTCTTGTATTATCATCCCTGCTTCCTCCATCCAGATTATCCTGTTCTTAGGAAAGAAAATCTGGTGGCAATCTGTGAGGAGATGGGCCTTGGTCAGGGAGCATACAGATTGATCTTATTGGTTATGAATGTCCTGATCATTAGTCAGCTCCCATTTATCATGAATGGTGCTACCAGAGCACAGCCTACTCCTTGAACTGGTTGCTGCAGGAGCCCAAACACCGTATGGCTTCATTGCTTAATGTAACATTTCATCTAGTCAATGGAATTACAATAGAGACTTTAAGGGAGAAGAAAATGGAACTGCACGAAAGTGCAAACAAGATGTATTGGAGAAAAGAGCTGAAGGCAAATGAGGTGAACCTGTTGAATGTGATTGGGGTACTTCTAGGTTTGTGCTGGGGTTTTAGTGGGATGTTTGTATTTGTGTAGTGAAAAGAAATCCATGCTTGTAGAAATTTAAATAATGTTAAGCTTGTAAAGCTAATTCAGATCTGATGTTAAGCTCATACTTCAAAATTGGTTAATGGGATAATAGGAGTAGATTTGTGCTGAGTAGTTATCAGATCACTTTTAATATCTTTGTTCCAAATACAATCTGAAATACCTTGATAGTATTCTGTGGAAAAACAAAAGAATGATCAAAATCATTTAGATGAAATTTCTATTCTTATTGCTTGCTGCCTATAATATACTGTGAGTTGTATAATACAAACAGAAAATGAAGGCAGTTCCAACATGGAAAAGCTTCATCTGAAGAAGAAAAGTAAGGAATGTAGGGTACTGGTTGAAAACTAAAGCATAGCTTATTTAATTTTTTTAAATGGTAATTTCTCACAAAAGATTCACAACAGGCATCAAATGCTTTGGTATAACATTGGGAACCACTGGGCAGCCAGGCTGCTTGTGGGGCTAAATTGCTGTAAAATCCCCTTAGCTGTGATAGCAGCAACAGCTGATTTCATGTAGAAAGAAAGACTTGTCAGAGGGAGAAAAGCTCCATCTGCACCACCTGAGTGCATAACCCCTTCAACGAAGTGAATACTAGCATTTTGTTCTGACCCTTGGTGGAGTAATATCTGAATTGAACCTATGTAATGTGGCATGATTCCTAAGCAGTAACCTAATGCTGTCCTGCCAAGGCAGTACATTACTGCCATACCTCACTCTCAGACTAGGATATGGTGTTACGCACTTCTGGGCCCTTACTTGTATATGCAAGTCAGTTAGCAGAGATGGTTTTTCTGTTGTGAAGAATTAGCAGTAACATTTCATAGAAAGTGTTTTCTAGATCCAGAACTTGTTAGTTGTCTCCTAATAGTTCATCTCACTATTTGCCCCTGAACTGATGGGTTGCCAAGGCTTGTTTAGCAAAAGGCTCCCAGGGAAATTCTCAGGAGTATGAGATCTGTGCACATTGACTCCTTCCCTCTGTCTTGGTAAAATATAAAAGCCATTTCATTTTTTCCAGTGTTAGGATTTGTTACTTAAAAAAATCCAAAAAATGGAGCAGTACAGGATTTTTTTCTACTCTTCAGACCCAACTGTACAGGGGCCCTGTTTTCTGCAATCACCTACTTTCCAGAAACGGGTCAGCTTTGTAGATACGACTTCTACCAGCCATGAAATTACTCCAGAAATACTGTAACATTTAGCTGGACATCAGTCATTTTATTAATACAGTGTATATAAGTAACTTATATATTCAAAACTTATAAGTTTTGACTGCAAGTTATTTATTATCAAATGAAAAATTGAAGTTAGTTATGCTTTCAAGTTTTAAGTAGGAAACTAAATAGTTCACAAGTTTGAAAAAAATTCCTTATACATAAATTTGGAAAATGTTATTTTTTCCTTTTTTTCTGGGGATATGAGAATTCTTTGTTTTTAGGTACTATGGCATTTTTCTGGCTAAGTTTTGGAGTCCACTTGTAGTGGAAATGCTAAGTTATGGCCTGAACCAGTGATTGAGCACTTGGCTGGAAGGCAGGGCCAACTCAGGGAAGCTCAGGTGTATGCAATGCCCGTGAGTGACCAGCAGGAGTGGAGCCAGGATCGACCCCTTCCCAGACCGCATTTAATGGTTGGCAGTGGAGGCAAGGGTGTCTTGCCGGAGATCCTTGTCTACATGAGGCCTTTTGAAGGTAACCAGACTTTTTCCTTTGTTTCTGTGTCTATAGCTGCTGTATTTGGGCTTGTTCTCATTTGCTGTAGCCAGGCTTTGCCACCCTGCTACTATCACTGTGCTTTTCATCACATTAAGGCGTTGTACCACTAAAATGCGTTGATAAATGTGTTGCTTTTCAAGAACATCCATGAAGTTTGGGTAAACTCTAGGAAAGTATTAAAATTAAAGTATTAAATTCTTATACCTTAAATATTATTTTTCTGTGTGTCAGGCTATATTCTTTCAGCAAGCCTTGTTAGTATTATGCCAATTATAGTACATGAATAATAAAAACATTTGTAGTTTTTATTTAGGAATTCTGTTTAGGGTTTGATATGTGCCACTAACTTAACTTTACTACATCTAATACAACATCTTATTTCTTCCTTTCCTCATGTAATACAATAAAAATCCACTGGGAAAACAAATTAAAGGGAGAAAAGAATGCTTCATTTTTCACTAAGCATCTTTACAGCTGTAGTGAAGCAAATGACATTTTAAGATACATAATTGTTAAGATATATCTTTTGTGCCCTATTCACAAGTCTGAAATATTGTTCAGAGACTGAATGATAGGGTCATTTGGAAATAATGTACTGTAATTTTCAGGTCAAGGAGAAACAGTGAAGTTAAACACAGAAAAAGTGCTAAAATACATTTTAACTAATGCTTCTGCTTGAAGGAGTGAGTCCTGGATGTAGTGAGGTAAAAACTTCATTCCCAGCTTCAGCTTGTTGAGATTAGACCATAAATGAGTTCATGCTTCTCAGGGCATTCCAATTTGGTCAAAATATTTGTGAAAATAACTGATTGGTGTAGACACTCCTGTGCTTATTTCACCCATGTATTTATGTCCAGTCTAAGGTCTTAAAAATACTGTTACTTTCTTATTGAAAGAGCATCCAATCTGACCTGTAATGTTGCATTCTCACTGAACAGAAGAGTGAAAGAACACTTTTCCTCTAAGAGCTGCAAGTCTAAAGTGCTTGCAGCTCTGAAATGCTGGCTATGTCCTTGGCCACCTTCGTCTCAGTCCTGAGCTCAATGAAATCAAAGGAAGGTGACCCTATTGGCTTTGGAGCATCTTGGGTGAGACCCATTCTGAAGTTCTTGCTAAGAACCTCACGCTCTTCCAACTGTGTTTCCTGTGGCCAGCTCCAGTATGTAAATTAATTTGAAAACTTCATAACCATGTGAAATCTGTTGTATGTTGCAATTGCTACTTAGGGATAATTATAAATCCCTGCAAAGACAATACATGTGAAAGTCTTTGCAGATGCTGTCTGGGACATTCCTGGGCAGGAGAGAAAGCTTGGCGCCATTTTTATGGTTATGCCTGTTAACATTTAATAGATGGAAAGTTTCATTAGTGAACTGTGTTGCAATTAACTTGAAGGAGTTTCCAGCCTACTGTATGCAGTCCTTCCTCAGACAAAGTTGTTTACATTTCCTTTTGGTAATAATTTATTGGCTTTTCAGCACTTGAATGTTAATGAATAGCAAAGATGACAATTTAACAGAAAACCAACAACAACAACGTATAACATGATTTTCTATTTATTATAAGAGGGTTAGGTCAGATATGTAATTTTTTTATTTGTTGATCAGTGCACCAAGACAAGACTGAGTTGATCCAAGGGCAAGGGATAACACAGAAATGCAAATTTAAGGGAGTATATTTCTCCTTGGTGATATCTGTCATAAGGATTAATGGGGTAATAACTTGGGTTTTGTTTGTCTCTTGACCAGCCTCCCCTGAAGCCAAGTTCTGCTTGTTTCATACAGCATTTTCATTGCAAAATAGATTGGGATTTAGATAGTCCCAGTATTGTGGCCGACCTGCCACAGGTGAAAGAGCAGGCACACAATTCCTACAAACTTTAGAGTTCCTGCAGACTTTTTAATGCGTTTAGTGCAGGGCAACTTCCCATACTTCTCAAAGAGGAAAATGTGGCTGCTCGAAGTCAGAAAGTCACCAACTTTTTCTCAATTTTGGATCTTCCCACTTTATTTAATAAATGTGATCTTAATAATCAACATGAAAATTAGAGTCGGAGTCAGATGAAATAGTGTGAGGAAAGCAAGCAGCAGCAGGCTTGGATTAGTGTTAATAGGGCAAAGCATTGCTCATGCGCTGGTGAGAGATCTAGAGCTGATTTGAAGGGAGAGTGAAGGTGGTGATAACACTGTGGGTTTTAAGGTGTTTAAGATTGCCCAAGTGAGGTCAGCTGGGGCTGTAGTGATGTAGTGCAGCTCAGTGGGACAGCAGTGCATTAACTCTCATCACGGGACAGCCTTCCAGAATCCTTGTCTGTCACCCCTCTACCAAATTATTCTTTGCATTTGAATGTTGCAGTCCTCAAAATAATGCTTTCAAATGGCATAAAAGCAATGTCATGTGACCTTTATTTGTTTGACACTACTGCAGAGACTCCCCCAACCTTCCGTGACTTGGAGACGCAACCTGTGGTTAAAAGCTTTAGGCAAGGCCATGCATGTGCAAATGGGGACTGGTGATTTGGATAATTAGTATGAAAGGCAGAGCCCTGTCTCTTTGCAAGAAAGTTAGCAATGATATGCAATTAAAAATTAACTGTAAAAGGTAAAATCATGCACATCTATGCAATGCAATAGACCAGGTTGAACAAAGAGACAAAACTTTTTTTTTTAAAAGCTGAAGTGTACTAATTTTGAGTGTTTTCAGTGAAAAGCATTTCTAAAGGATAAAAATGGGAAAGACTTGTCAGTGGCTTTTGTGCAAACAGGAACAGCTCCCATTGCATAATGGTTGTCCTGATGTTCATAGGCTCTGTTTTCCTGGAGAATTTATAAGATGTTGTAAGTCTTTGAATGGCACACACTGACAAAAAATAAAGGTAGAATTAAACGGGGAAGAATGATGTGCATGAAAATTTTCTCTTATGACTTTTTTCTACATCTTTTGTGTTTCTTACTGACCTCTGAAGTACTTGGCCTTGCCACCAGTGTTCCTTGTCTTGTAGAGGCTTCAGGCTGGCCACAGAATTATTTATGTTTCAAAAAATATGGGCTCCGTTCCATTTTCTGTTTATCTGCTCTTCCTCGTTTGTCTTGTGAAACTAAATTTCTGACCTGGTTCTTCTTCCTTGGCAATAGTCCAGGATTCTTGTTACTGGGACACACAATCTACTTGTCTGCTTACCCGCAAAGAAATGTTCAGTTCTTGAAAATCATTTGAATTCACAGATTTTTTTTTAGTGTGCTTTCTCATATAAAAGTATGAGGAAAAAAATCTAGATTTCTTGGTTGCAGTTATTTTTAGAATTGATTGTTATTCATAAAATAACTTTTCATTCCAAAAGCATTCTTAAAAAATTTTTATTGCTTACCTACACTTTTCTTGTGCTTCTGGTTCTAAGCTTGAATTTCCTATTGGCGCACGCAAAAATAATGTGACTGGACATGCGGAAGAGGAAGGCAAATAACGAATTAAAACTGACACTAACAGTGTAGAGGCTATGCATGTAGCGAGAAGCATTTGTCAAAGTAACTTAGCAAGCACAGCAGTGTCCTGAGGAGACTTGTATGGAATGGAGTTCTGTCTGGAGTCTTTCAGAAAAGAGCTCAATAGTCACCTACCAGGGTTGACTAGCATACAATGATATTGTGGTTGTGCTGAGTTACTGAGTACAAGGAAGGAATGCCAGGATCTGTGGAAGCAAAAATTGGAAATGGGTGCTTTGAAGCATTCAAGGATGTAATCCGTAGTGGGAGGCTCAGGAAAGCACTGAGTATCCCAACCAAATACAGCACATGGCTTTACCTTGGCATGGCAGGAAGACCCTACAAGGTAAAGATATCTCTTTCTTAGAGTGCCTTAGCATTGCCTGTGTGCTTGCAGCACAGTGCATTTCGGTTCTTTTGGTCTGTATATGGTTATAAAAAAGGAAGAGCGTGGGAGAAAATACGCTAAGTGATTAACTTGTTCGTCCTTACGCTGTTCGTACATTGTTGTATATGCACACTTTTGATCTGTGTGAGTGCTGCTCTAAAACTGTTCTTTTGTGAGAATGATGAAATCTGCAGGAGGATGTGTAGTAATTGGCTATCAAAGAAGTTATTGAGAAGAAAAGCGGTTCATTAGGACTGTCATTCCAGCTGAACAGATACCTCTATTGGAAGAGTCTGTAAATATTTGTTATTCAGTTATGTTATCCTTGAAGTAAATCTTTTTTTCCCAAAAACAGAGGAACACCACTCACTGAGTTTTATCTTGGATTTATTTCCAAGAAACCAAAACAGAATTCCTATTAGAGTGTGGATTTCTTAATCTAGAGTAGAGTAAGAAGAATATCACCTCATGTGGAAGACAAAGAAACAGCAAGCATTTATGTATCTACTGCCTCTGAAAATCATAATCAGAGCACTATTTATTTAAACTGAACAGCTAGTTGTTTAAAGATCTCCAGCACTTCGTTGAATACTCATTTTTGGAGTTGAAAGCTTTTACAGCTGTTTTAGTTTCCCTTTGGCTGACCAGACAGATCTTCAACTTCTTCTGTTCAATGGGCATATCTGGAGGAAATGGGGAGGTCTTGATTGTGTGATGTAACTGCTTTCACAGTGGTTTGACAAAGTAGCAAACTCAAGTGTTAAGAAGTTAGCATTTTAGTTAGGAAAAAATGCCTATGGCAGCCTCGGTGACCTTGGAAGAAGAAATTACCTTGCTCAGCATAGAAGAACACAACAGAGAGCTGTCACTTACATTGTGTTAGAGAAAACATGAAGATAGTTATCATGTATTTCTAATAAATCAGAATGACTTCACCGTATTTTGTGTACTGCATATTTATTATACACCTCTAAATCTTTGGAATGAGGTAGGCTGCAATACATGCTGTCACTGTCTAATCTGTCTATCAGATGATATAATACAGAGGTCCTAACTGCTGAGGTTACTAAAGAGCCCCAAACATGCCTCGCAGAAGAATGTTTAACCTCAGTCTCCTGGAGAAGTAGATTTTAGATATTGTATAGTTGTATTCTGCTGAAGTAAGTTCTTTCTACAGATTTGGTTTTACGTAGTACTTCATCTCATTTCTGTCCATAGTTGTGTGCTGCTGAGTATATGGTGTCATGTAGATATTGCATAGCACTTTACCAACTAGCTTTAATTTAGTAGTTGGTGGATTTGTACATTTTGTATTTCAAAATACAGCAGATAATTATTGGAGAATGACGACTACGTCTTGCCTTTTTAGTATACAGAGGTTCCTGGGCAAGTTTTCTTAAATATTTTTATGTACAAATCTCTGGCAGTATGCAGTGTTCTTTCTAATTTTGTCAGTTTCATGTCACTTTAAGCACCAATTAGTCAAATACACTCATGCAGCCTTTTAATTTCTTTTTAAATATTCTGTGTAGTCAACTGATGTTAATACGATACCTTTTCTTAGGGACAGCAGTAAAGCAGATGTACAAAAGAGTTACTTTCCCTTTCCAAGGACTGTTTGTATAGTCTGCTTTCTTTGTGTACTGATGTCACCAGTGTAAGGATGTACCTCATAGAAATGGCACCATTCAGGTGCAAAGGAAGCATTTTATTTCTGGACAGTGATGTATAGCTTTCAGCATTTGAAGCATTCATCTAAGAGAAAGGAGTTATATCCATTCCATAAGAAGCTGTATTTGGTTTTTGTATCTCGGAACTAGAGATGAAAGAGCCTTGAATAGGATTAGAATGAAATCTCTTTGGTGACTCTAAAATAATATTTCTTGTAGATTCATTTGCAAGACAAAGGCTTAAAGTATTTGCCACTCTGGCCGAAGCCTTTAGTGTTGTTTGGATGCTCATTTGGATCATGTTTCACTGGCTTGATTTCTATTTTTGTTCTTTTCAAAATAAAATTTCAGTCTGCAGCAAGACCATTGAGTAGCAGAGATCGTACTTGTCCAAACTGCTACTTTTATGTTTCTCTTGCTCTCTTTTTTCATTTTTAATAAAAAATATTGAGAGAAGTTTACATGCATCGTCAAGATAATTTCTCTTCAATCACTGCAACCCGGGTGAGCCAGAAGGTTCTGTCCAATGCATGGTGTAGATGAGAAAAGCAAAATATACCCACATGACTAAAATATTCTGTTTGGAGTTAAAAACTTCCCCAACAGACTACATCTTTTGCAAGTGTAAAATACTGTGTAACTATTTTATTGTAGCATTGCTCAAAACAGAGTATTGTTCAGCACTGCAACAGAATTGGACTTCTAGGGGCTGTTACCTGATTTGTGGGATGGTTGCTCAATGAAATTGAACAGAGATTGAAGACTGACGTGTATTTGAGAAAGTGTTCGTGGTGCTTAGGATAAAAGCATCTTGTTCCATGACTCCAGCAGCTGGGCATTACTATGATATCAGTAGTTCGCTAAGAAACTTGGCTTTTCAGCTAAACTGCTGCATCAGCAGGGTTTTAATTTAATATGTTGAAAGAAATTGATCCTTTAATGCAGGACCTCCAAAATCCCCTTTTTTCACATCTTTTCTGTGAATTATTTTTTCTTAGATGGATAAATAATATTTTAGGTAAGAGATGCCATGAGTGAATTTGAACTTGCATTCAGTGACATTTTTTCTGTATTTCTGTGGATGAATTTAGCTACTTTTCTCTTAGAAAATGCAGAGCTGTGACCTGTATAAATGAATAAGAAATGCTATGAGATTGCAGAGATTTGTTGATTTGCATATTTAGTTGAAAGGAAATTCTAGCTAATTAATGGGCTGTGCTTGTTTTGATTTAAATAAGCAAGCTTAAAAGCCACCTCTGTTTGTTTAACAGAGGCTTTGTCTCTTTGAACTTATGTTAACATACCTTAATGACAGGTAATGATTGATAATGGCGTATTGTAAAGTTCAGGTAATAAATAGTGTTTTACTCATAATGTTGAATAATGTACTTTTTATGGCCCAGTTTGATGGAAAATTTCCTTGTCAACTCAGCCTAATTGTCCAAACAAAACCACCCATTACATAAAAAAACTGCATGTCTAACCTAGACACATTAATTAGGGTCATGACTGAGCCATGCAAAAGAATATAGTAACACTTCAGCTATCTTTAAGTATGATCTTTGGACAGTGGTCCTAATGCTAAACTGAAGTTTAATGGGGAGATGTTGTTTACACTACCTTTTGTAGCTCACAGACACATGTTGAAATCCATCCATGGCGGCTGGGTGGTGGGAAATCAGCATCTCCCTGAAGGTCTTTAGAGGTCATAAACAATATTAGTTTGAACATCAGAAATCACAAAATCAAGCCTGGATGAAAAGGGAGGAAAAGAGGTTTCTGGGTTTTCATCCAGTCAGAAACTGAAGTCAGTAAATATCATGTCCCATCAAGTTGAAGGTTAAAAAGCGGCTTAGTCTTCAGCTGTCAACATTCTGGAATCCTGTACATCAAAGTGCTGTGCCAAGCCCTCTGAGTGCTGGTGCTCTCTCAGTACTTCATCTGCTTTGAAGTTTCAGGGATTTTTTGCTGATAATGTAGTTAGTGAGGATCCTGAAGTACTGCAATAGCCTTGAAAATTTAAGTCCAGATTTCAGAAAACTCTCAGTTCAGAATTTAACATGCTCAAAATAATTTTTAGGTGTGCTTGCTGTTTTTCCAGCTCTGAAGATTCAGCACATGCTTCAAGTTTGAGACTCTACAACTGTTGGTTTTATCTGTATTAGACAAACTCACATTTCTGACCCAGGACTCAGTACCAGATTTAAACTCTTTTGGGTTTATATTGTACTTGAAAGATCAAGAGAATGTGTTCTATATTGTTTCAAATCATTGGTTCTGTTCTACGATAGCCTTTCATTTTTTCATGACTAATCTGCACAAATGAATAATTCTTTGCATATTTATTTCTGAGAATACTATAATGGTCACATGTCTTTATTCACAGGATAGAGTGGCTTATTTCCTGTCCTGATTAAAAAAGAAAAAAAAATAGAAGCACATAAAAACTTGTGCTTTCTCATGATTTTCTGTTTAACAGTATGGAATTCTCATGGTCTGTTTCATTGAACTCGTGCTGAATTCAGCAGGAGTCTGAGGTTGATGCTTGTGTTGAAGTTAATAAAAGATGACAATGGAACCTGCCTTCATGATTGTTTGATACATTTGTATGATTTTCTCTTTTGTTATCTACAGAAGTTTAATTTCTAAATCGGAACAAGCAGGTGCTTTTGCCTACATAACCTGTGGTGGCACTTAGGCTGCCTGAAAATTGATTGTGTTTCATTGCCTCGTGGAGAAAGCAGAGGATTCTTCTCCAGTGATGAAGTCCATGAGATCTGACTCTTAGTTAATTTGATCATGATGATTATCTGGATTTTCAAGCAACATCTACAGGCTAGCATAGCAAATTTATCATGGAAATCAGTGTACAATTGTATGCCCGTGTACTTGGAGAAATATTTCTCCTTTTATGTGGTGGAATGGAGGATGCAGGGCAGTTTTCCACCCAGATTCATTTGTGGTTTTGAAGGCAGTTTGCAGGTTGTTCTCTAGGCAGTGGAGAGCTCATGCAGACAGTATTCCTTCCACACCTAGACAAATGCTAGCTAAAAGCCAGAAGGAGATCTTGATGGAGTCTCAATATTCCCTCCTGGAATGTAAGAACTGATGAGCCACATTGGTTCATTTAATAGGAGAATGCTTTTTAAGTAATACCTGTGTCAAAGGAATGTTTGTGCAAGTTTGTGATATATATATAGTTAAAGAGAGCTATGTAAAACTACCTGGCTTTTATTTTTTTTTTCATATATTGTATCTCCTATGTAATGTAATTTTCCCAGACAAAAAAGAAACCCTCCAACAATGAACAATGCTGTCATGTTTTCCTTCTCCTTGAGTGTCTTTCCATGGTTCCTAATTTGACTGCTGTAATTGTTGAAGAAAATAAGTACTAAGATTCATAAGTAATGCTTCACTTGAGAGACAAGTTTTGTCTTCACAGATGTATTATAATCTTATGCTGACCTCCAAAGAGAATTACTCAGTGACTCATTCACATAAGTTTTCTGAAGGTTGTATTAGTGTAGCCTCTTTACTGATCACGTTCATTGATAGGTTTAACAAAATTTGTTCTGTATTGTGTTCAGTCACATGATCCAATTTTTGGGTGGTACTGTGTGGAGCCAGGAGTTGGACTTGATCCTTATGGGTCCCTTTCAACTCAGGATATTCTATGATTCCGTGATTGATGGCTCTTGAAGCAATAATGGTAATACTACATGAACTCAAATTAAATTCTTTTTATAAGTGGAGCTGAGAAAGTATCTATCCTGATACGAATGTGACTCTTGATGAAGTCTGCATTTAAAAATGTGATATCCAACCTGTAGTGATTTACTCAAAATTACAATGAAAAACAAAAGAGAGAATTCTGGGGAAACTTGATCTTCTAAGAGCAGTTGTGGGACAAAGCAAATTTCTAATGGTAATGCCCTTTAATGTTAAGTTTAGAGCCCTTTGAGAAAATAGTGCCCTGTCCTCTGTGTATTGTACAAGAAAGTATATGGTGCTGCCGATTTAAGAATATTAGTATTCTCTCCCCATGGCACCCATGCAATGGAGATTCTCAGAAGCACAGTAGCTTTAGCACAAGACTGGTGTATCAGCATGTTTGGAATAAATCAAAAAGCACCTCCAGAAGAATAGCTGTCCTTTTCCTCTCTGTTTTCATTCAGTTTTAAAAGTATATAAGATGTTATGCCAAAAGGGATTTGTCCTTTTTATCTAGAAAGAGAAGCGCTTTTGTTATTTGCATTTCTGTATTGCTTAGCTGCCCAAGCATGCTTTATGTGTGCTGCTTGAAATGTGTCATTGGATCACGTGAGCACTGTTCTCTAGCTGATGTTGGACTTTCTCCAACAAATATGGATTATGTTAAAGTAGGTTCTGAATTGACGAGGATATGTTAATAACTCCCAGATGGGCATCTTTGCTCAGGGAAATACAAGCGGTGTATGGCAGGAGCTAGTGTTTGGCAGGTCCATCATTCCGTCATTAAAGGCCACATTATTACTTACAACTCTACTTGCATGACAATTGCTTGCATAAACTCAGTCTCCCAATAACAAATACACACAATTTGCTTTTACATACATTTTCCTTTTGCAAGGATTTTTTTTATATGCCAGCCAGTATTCCCTCCAGTTCAAGGTATGTGTTTTTGAAAATGAAATAATAGTGTGAAATATACACTTGGGTCCCACAAATTCATGATAAAGATCTTTTTTTCTTTCAAGTATATGATTAAAAAAAAAAATGCAAACACAAACTACTTTCATTTTCATGTTTTTTGTGGCCTGTATTCAACATTAAAGGCCATCTGTTGACATGACAATTTAAATTGTGATATATTTGGATATACTCTATTTAAAAGAAAATAGTGTTTATTCTATGCTCTAATGGGATCTGTAGTCTTAGGAGCAGTTAAACTGGGTGAAAAGCATTGTTTTTCATGTATGAAGTTATGGTTAGAAAACTATATAGGCAGTATACATAAGTGTGAATTATATGTTAAAAACGTATTCATTATGTACCTTGATCACTGAACTTGTACTTAGTCTGTTTATCCCTTTCACCAAAACATTCCAAAGTTCTGTTCATCCAACAAACTGCTGGAAAATACTCCTTCTTTCTTTGCTCAACTTTTCACAGTCTTACCCTTCCCAGCTATCCAGTTATGAACTTGTAAACAAATGCAAAAGCCTAATCATTTTTTTGGATGATATTAAAAAAGATATATATTATAACCTTCACTGCTGTCTAGAAGAAAAAGTTTTGTGTTTTGAGAATGGGATGCTTTGGTATTTCTAGATTTTATTCTTATCTTTAGTCCCAGAGCTCAGACTCCAGGAGCTGAAATCTATACAGTTTGATCTCTCGTGATGACTTGGGGAGGTAGTTACAAGGTAAGATGACATAAATAGTACAGACAATAAATATATATATATATATTAGGAATCTTCATAAAATATGTATTTTATAAGATGTAGTGAATAAACTAAAAATAATTTTTTATCAGTTGCCTACATTATTCTATTCCAAAGTCATTTCTGTTCTTCTTTTTAATGTTTTTTCACAAACATACATCTGTATTTTCTCAATCATTTATACTCAAACTTGGATTTTGACTAGCATATCAATGATAATGATTACTTTATAGCTCTTAATAGTAAAAAGGCAAAGTATACATTTTGCAATAATCTCTTTGAGCCAGCTGATGTGAATTTGCATTTTACAGTATATTCTCGAGAAAACTGCTCTGTTGGGGCAGTATTTTCTGTTGATGAACCAAAACATCAATACCATCCGGTGTCTGGAGCTGACCCAAGCAACAAAGATACCATGAGGGCTCCACATATTTTTGTACTTCTCCAGTCTCCTTCTGCATGTTATGATATTATTACTCTCAATCTGGCACTTAATTTTCTTGGCTCTTAAAATGAGTGTTGCAAGAGTAGTTGAATGTAATATGTGGTATTTTAATATTGTGACTCTTAATGCTACATAAAACCTTTGTTTCCTACAGGTTTATTGAGCTGGTGTATTAGATTTCCTGCTGCATGAGCAAGAAGATTATGGTGGCTTACGTCTAAGTGTACTTTGGGGAGGCATTTTGTATTTTCTCTATAAATAGTCTTTCTAAAACACAATTTTGAAACTATTAATGTTTATATCGCATTATACATCTCTCTAAGTTTACTGTCCTGAGTATACAGTATGTTTGCAAGAGAAAATCTTTTTGTCTAAGAAACGTGTTCAGAATTGTCATTGTTAAAAGGCTGCTAAAAGGTAGGTTTGCTACTAAAAGGCAGGTTTGTTATATTTATCTTCTTATCCATATGGTATCTTTGGCTTATTACACAATGCCGTTCCTGTTTTAAACAACAGTAAAATTGCATCTTTTAAGGAGTTAAGCACTTCAATAGAAATTACAAATGTGTGAGCATCCTGGCTATTCTGTTTGTGTCAGAAAAATGTCAAATGAGTCAACTGCAATTATGAGCTCTTCACAGATAAAACTTAGACTTGAGGATTAGTGTAGAACTTGTATTTTACACTGTGTAAACTTTTTTTTTCATCTTAAGTGAAAGAATGTGCTCATTACAGAATTTAAAGAAACCCTGGAAAGATTGTTTGTCCTAAGATAAATGGAAAATATACGGGGGAGGAGGAAGCAGAGGTAGTTCATATGTGTAGTATCTCATTGATGTGTATTCTGTTTTGAGAATAATTTAATGAGCAATTTCTCCACAATTTATAAGAAGATGCCACAGGCCTAACTCTGGAAGGTCCCCTGGAGACATTTATTCATCCACACATGAATACCCAGTTTCATTATTTTTAAAAATGGCACATGAGCAAAACAAATAGTGTAGTTCTGTCCAGTGCAATGAGAGATTATCATCTGAAGCCATGATCATCTGGTGGGTTGGACCCAGCTCCACATCCTCCTTGGGTTCAGATGTGGGTGCTACGTGGGCAGTCTGGCTATTTACTGGGGCATTGTTAGCTGGCTGTGCCTCCGGGTAGGATTTGAGGCAGGCCTGGAGCAGCTGTGGGCCAGGGGGGACACTCGGTGCCCTCCATCAGTGCCGGAGCTGGTGCCAAAGCCCAAGTGATATGGAGGAGGCATTAGGTCAGATGAGTTATGCTAAGTGGCAACTGATAAATTCAAGATGACAATTTGCAACAATGGTACTTCTCCCAGTAATTAATTCCAGTGGCGCCCGAGGCAGTGCTGGGTTGCTGCAACCAGTGTGGCCGGAGCTGAGCAGCTAATGAGAAAGCATTACAGTGAGGACTGGGGGCTGGTGTGTTCTGGCAGGATGAGGTCACTGTGAGTAGGAAGTGTTAATACAAGCTTCACGTGATAAACTATGACAAAGAAACATTGTGTTACTTTGAGAGGCTAAAATGCAGGTATCCTTTGGCGTTTTTTTTTTCCCCACTCATTGCCTGTAGAGTGGCATCATGTCTCTCCTTGGTGCCAACACATGCATACCATGCCTGAGCTGGTTAGCTGTTGTGGTGGAACACAGTTCCTTTCCTCCCTTTCATTTGTTCTAATTACTGTTGTCAGGTAGCACTGAACACTCAGCTTAGAGGAAGAAGTTTGGTGGGTGTTACTGATGAATACAAAGAATGGTGGGAAAGTAGCACTTTGGCACTCATCCTCCCCAGTCAGCAGTGGAGATGGGACTGCTTGGCACTGGTGTGCAGAAGTGTGCTTCAAACACTTTGACTCTGCAAGGTGTGGGGCAAGACCACCTAAGAGCGATGGCCTAAGTATAATGATTGTTCTGCCCCACTGCTGCAGCAGCACAGGTCTGACTGGGTCGTGTGAGAACTAAAATCTACAGTAGAACTTGAAAAAATATTTGTGAGATTTTCCCAGGCTGTTATTCCGCATAGCTGATGGATTTCTGTTATGAATAACTACAGGTGCTGTCTGAACAGAAATATGTGGGTGACAAAGTGCTCACTAAGTGCTGCTACTAACAAATCTCAGGAAGTGTTCTAATTAAGGAATGATACTTCATAACTATTTCTTGTTAATTGCGAGGACATAGATGAGATGGACTGTGTATTTTAGCATTTGCACTTTTGTTGTCTAAAGCGTAACAGTTATTTTAACATTTTTGCTTTGTTTTCTCTTGTTTCATATTTAGTTGTAATGATTGTTTTCCTCTGAAAGCATTCCAACTACTTCAGTACAAATAATTCTATAGGGTGGATAAAAGTAGTATTTAATCAGATCAGTAAGACTGCACCTAGTCTCAAATGTCAAGTAATATTATTAGTTGCCACACTTGTAACCAAATCCTTGCATTATATCGGAATATATTGGACTATTGTGGATGTTCCTGCATGTCTTCTCTTCCAGTACTTACCTTTATCTTCTAAAGCCAGCTTTTAAATAATATTTCATTTTTTTTCCTGTATTTTGCTCACCTCTTATCTTTTAAAGCAATACCCAGAATACTCATAGAAAAAAATACAAATTACTGTACGTTCTTTCTCTTATTCAATTATTTTTATACAGTATTGAACTGTAATAGTAAAAATACCTGCTCTCTGATATAAAACCTGAAAGTGATGTTCGAGGCCTACAGTTGCAGCAGATAATTAAAAAAAGTATTAAATACACTGACCCTTTCAGTAATCAGATTTGCAGTGACACTTTCTCTGATGAACAATGAAAGAATCATCAAGGATAATATGCAGTAAGACAAGCTGTGATCTAGCAAGTGACAATTGTTTCCATGGTATTAAAACATTTTGAATACATTCCCTTCTTCTGTTTGTGTAACAAGCTTGTTAGATTGCTCAGGCTTTATTTATTTATTTCTGTAGTTACACAGAGAACAATTATTTTGTCATCATTTTCACGAAAAAGGAAAAATATCCTGTAGTTTTGGGGCACAGTCTTTAGAATTTCCATTAATTAAATGATGAATTGGAAACTGACGTTAAAATATACGAAATGCAAAAATTAGGCACTACTGCCATTTATTTTTAATGCTTAAAGCACTGGACAAACACTGTAAGAGCAAATTCTAAGCAGGACGCTGTTGACCCAGGGTTAGAACTACTAAAGTTATAGATAAATTTGGGGATTTCTGTAGGTTTCAGTGATGTCACTGCGGTGTTGAAACATGTAATGTTGTGCCTATGTAATTATCTGCATTTCAGTATTGGATATGTATTTTCATGGAAGATGTGGGGAAATGCTTTTTGAATCTCCATTTGGACTCATCTTCTGCCATATGAAGAGATTCAAAAACATTCATGTTGGCATTCAGAGGGAGAAATGTGCGCTTACCAGGTCAGTAAGATCTATGTAGTACTAATTGCTAATCATTTATAACCCACATTAGATCAATTTATCTGTTCATTAGAAATTTGTGAGCATAGTAAAACTTGAGCAGATGTAAAAGAACTGCGTGGGTTTTCTATCTGCAAAATGTTAAGTGTTGCAATAGTTTTCATTTTTGTAGAAGGCATTTTTAATTGTTCAATGCGGCAAGAAGGCTTCTGAATGTAATGCTAATCATAGAATCATGAAGGTTGAAAACACCACTAAGATCATCTAGTCCAACTGTCAATCCATCACCACTATGCCCATGAGCCCATGTTCCCAAGTGCCCCATCTGCATGGTTCTTGTCCACCTTCAGGGACAGTGATTCCACTGCTCCCCTGGGCAACTTGTTCCAATACCTCACTACTCCTTCTGAGAAGAAATGAGTCCTAATATCGTATCTGAAATGGGAAGGGGAATGTCTATCAATGATATAGTTTAGAGGGGGGAGGGGGAAGTTTTGTGATGAAGAATGTTTTTTACCTGATTTTTATGTCTTCTGCAATTTCATAATTAATGAAGGATGCTGTTTTGCTACTTTTTAGATGATAAACTTTTAGGGAAGGTTATGGTAAGGAATGGTTCAGACAGGTTAAAGATGTAAACTGCTAGACTCTAAATGGATTGTTAATTTCCACATTTCATATTTTATAAAGGGTATTTCTTGTTAAATTGGAGAGCCTGGAAAATATATACTTGCTGCAAGTTTCTGAGAACTTCATTATAACTAAAAACCATTCAAAAATGTCTGATTAATACTGTAATGCTATTATCAAATAGTGTCAATATAAATCCAGCTTTAAATATGAGTTATTGGGTTGGAATTAAAAGTAATACACATTAAAACTTTAAAAGCATATTTTCACTATGGCTGAATGACTTCACACGTGAGGATGGCCAATGAATCTGGGTTTTAATCTTGATAAAACAAGCCATATTATGGTTAAATACAGTGGGTTTTTTTTTTCCCTTTAATTGCAACTACTAAATTTCCCAGCATCAGAAGAAATGTTTTATATTACAAACTTTTTTGGAAAATCTGTGTGGCTTAATTTCTTTAGAACAACGCCACAGTTTATTAATAAATTTTACTTCAGGTCCCAGTGCACAACCCTTATGGTTGGTAGGAGAAAAGATGCTTGGAAGTCTCTTTTGCTCTGCTCTCAGACCCTGTCGTTTATGCTAACCTGCACTTGTTTGTGCATTCTTCTATCCCTTAGTACCTGCAGCTACTTAGTGTAGCAAACGCGTGGTCAGCTGAACATAAACATTGAGAGATGACAGGGTTTTGTTGCAGAAGAAGGCCAGGCAATTTATAATTGCATCATTGGCTCTCGTTCTGTTCCCACACATAACTTGGTTAAATGTCACTTCAGGCTGCAGGCTCCCACTCTCCGCTTGGCCGTGGGCCTCATGCGAGCTATGCTCAGGCAGCACAAGTACAGGTCTGAGCCAGGTCCACAGGGATCCATTTTATCTCCAGGCCTCGCCAATCATTGACCCAAATATTGTTGTTTGTGGTACTTACTGGTAAACTTTCGCAATCAATACAACATCAGCCTGTGCTGCTCCTGGGAATGGAAACCTGAAGCAGCACATTTAATCTTGAGGCCGGCTGCTGCTCCCTGCTCTGCTGCTAATGGGACAATTGGCCTCTGAGATGCAGCATGATTGCTGAAGGGTCAGGAGAGTGTGATGGACGGCTGCTCCTGGTGTAGCACCTCTCTATCCGGACAGAGGTGGTTATAGTGATGGACCATAACTGTGCACACTAAAATTCTTGTAGCTCATTTGTAGGCACAGTGAGAGCTGAAGGGTGCAGCACTTTGGAGCAAGTCTTTGGGGAGGGGAAAAAAAAGTGGTGGAGAATGTGAGAACTCATTAAAAGCTAGCTAAACCTTCTAGTTCATTACAAAATTGGGACAGCTGTTGCAAACACCTTGCCATACAAGTATTTTCCAGCCATTCTACTTGTGTTGGGTGTTTTCCTTGTGTTTAAATAGTAACAACCATTTTGCAAAGGGTCAAAAACCGGAAATTATCTCAAAGCCCAAGCAATAACAACATTTCTTGAAGTTATGGCAAAAACTAAGTGCCCTCCTTTTGAATCAGGAATCTGTTTGACACTTCATTCAATACGTAGTAAACTGATGCAACTGGCACTTTGAATCTATGCTAATACAAAGAAATGGAACTAATTGAGAAAGGTCAGTTAAAAGAAGCATTATTTACTAAAGTAATCCAGTTCTTTGTCTTCAAGACAAATGTATTAAAGAAAAACAGACTGACTAATCCAGACATTACCTTGCTGAGTGCTCAACATCTGTTTTAAGGTTTGTACCAATCTGGGGATCATAACCCCCCTAAAAATGCTTCTGATTACTTTATGTTGCTTAACAGGGGAAATTGTTAGTCTTCTGAAGACTATGAAGTACTTGCCCATTGTGTGTGTATATAGTATATTATAATCTCAAGAATAGCTAGGAAGAGAAGACTTAAGGGAGTTTGTAAAAAATTATCTGAAAGTATGTCATTTTCTTTTCCTAAAGTCCTGTTACTGTGCCTGAGCTTCTCACAGAGGACTCCTAACTACCAGTGGAAATTAATATTTTATGTTCTTTATCTTGTTATATAATACAGGAACTGTACTCTGTATGGTTGTTCCCAGCACCACTGTTCATAGTATGCACTGACAATGTTGCTCCTGTGGTCATTTAACTTAAACAGTCATGTGGTTTGTATGTGATATACTTTACCAAAATCATGTATTCAAGAAAACAATATTTCACAAACACCTTTTTGTGATGGCTGCACGTATTTGTTTCTCCTTACCATGAATAGAATAATGTTAATAATGTTAATGACTAATGTGAATTTAAAGAGAAGTTAATTATCATTGTCTTCCAGCTGAGTACAGGTTCCATTCTCCTGGCACACCTCCTTCTTCGGAAGACAAGTGTAAACTCCCGGCAAAGAGTTGTCTGCCCTTTTTCTCACACAAGCTTTGAGTCCTCTTCTGGTGGCCTGTCAACATCAGAAAATCTTGCAAAAATTTTTAATAGAAGAAATTCTTCACTGTCAGAGTGACAGAGCACTGGAACAGGTTGCCCAGGGAAGTTATAGTGTCTCTGCCTTTGACGGTATTCAAGACCATCTGGACAACTACTGCAGGGAACCTGCTTTAGCAGAGAGGCTGGAATCCATGATCTCTAGAGGTCTCCTCCTGCACCTACAATTCTGTGATTCTGTGAATTAAAACTAACAAAATCTCTCCATGAATTTATTCAAACTGTATGCTTTGTTGCCAAATACCATGTTTTGCTTGAAAGTGGTGACCCAAAGTTTGGTAGGTGGTACTTTGGTCCTGAAAAAATTAAGTTTTTTCCCTCTAGAAAGACAAGACATTTTTGTGAATGAAAACAAATAGAAAAGCTCATCTCCTGCTGCAGATGGCTTTACAAGATTTGCATCTTGAAAATAAAAAGTTAGCATAACTAAATAGTTACTTCTTGGACACGTGTTATTTTCCCCCCCCCTCAGTGTTATCCAATAATTTTACTTTACAGATTATTCCATATCTCATCCCCTCTTTTACCAATAGAGATTGCAATGCCAGTGTGCCTTTCCCCAAAAAGACACCCCCAAAATCCAAAACAAACATAAAAACTGGAGTCAGAATACTAAAATGACAGGCCTATGAGACCACAGTAACCTCTGTATTGCTCTCTTCTGCAGCAGATTCGAGGAAAGGAGGCAAAAGTGTTTGTGAACCTGGATATTTACAGCCATGGAAGCATTCCTTTCAGAAGCAGAACACCACCAGAGATCTGTTGGTGAGCACCTCTGTGTTTACTGGTGTTTTAAGATACATTAAGCAGTAACGTACTTACTGAGTAAGTTGCTGTCTGCAATGGGGAAGATGTGAAAGCTGGTGAATTAATTCAGCAACCTTGCTTTTTAATCCTCCCCTTAGCTTGCAGAGGAGCATTACTGTAGAGAAATGTACATGACCTAACTCAGAAATCTCAGTCCTTCTAGTTGATGTTTCACAGATGAGAATTCAACCATGCGGTGAAGTGTCCGTTTCAAATCCCAACACTTCTTTGATCCTAGTATTTCATGTACTTGAAGACTGTTGTGTAGGAAGCAAGAGTTTTGATCCAGACATCTGCATGTCTCCTGTTTCAGTCCAATAATGCTCTTTCTAAAAATAGAAAAAGTGTTGTGATTATTGAAATACTATTTTCATGTTCCTAATTCTGTAACAGAGCTACATTAACAGTTCTGTAATATTTAATTCAATGTAGACATTTAATAAATGTAGATTTCTGCAGGTTTTAGATGTGATTTTACTACTGAGGAGCTCTAAACTATATTCATAGGTCTGAGCCCTTCCAGCTAAATGGCAAAAGCAAACCTGGTCACACAAAAAGCAAGCTACAAAAAAAAAGCAAAAGAAGCAGGCTTTTGTTTGTTTTGAAGCTAAGCTAAACCAAGAGGTGTTGCTTTGCCTGAAGTAGGACTTCTGCCAGCTAATTGATACAAAGGATGAGATGAAGGAGCAGCTCTGTGCCACCCTTGTCTGGGGAAAGGTGTGCACCCTACACAAGAGTGAAAGCACAAGCAGTGTGTGGGAAGGCAGAGGGTGTGTCTGCAATTCATAGAAAGCTGGAAAGGTGCAAATATTAGGAAGAATATTGGTGTGGTCTTTAGAGTGAATGAAGGAGACCCAATTGCATTAAAACTGAGCATCCCAAAAATGTACCTAAAAGTGTAAGGTCTATTAGGCTAGGAAACAATTGTAGAAAATAAATTGTGTAGGCCCCATTTCTTGAGACTTTTAAAACAGAACAATTCAAGACCCTGGAAAATATAATGTAGACAGTGTAATATAATGATAGGAGGATAGAGTTACCCTAATAGACCTACTTCATTTCTAATTCCTATGAGTTTGTTAAGCTATTTATGCTTAATTTTATGTAGTTATGACTACAGAGTATGTTCATCCAAACTGTAATAAAATCTTTATAACAGATAAAAATAAAAAAGTGATGCCTCATTTTGCTCAAATGAGCTAACCTACCTCAAAAATGAATGACAATCCACACTGCTAGGGCAGCAGAGGGGTCACCAATTATGCCTTTAAATAATACTAAGTTCTGTACAGAATTACACCCGTATGTTTTATTTGTCCAATAGAAATATAAACCTAGAAACCATGCAATCAACTGGGAGGGTCATGCAGAGCACCTTGCTGCTGGCTGAGAAAGGGGCTGTGAGTCCATACCCCCCAGATAGCTGGTGATGTCTGGCCCAAGACCACTGTGTGAGGATTGTCAGAATTATTCCCTGCTATTGTGTTGTACACCTCCCTTCCCTCTCCTCACAGCTGTACATATGTGTAGATACAAAAGTGTGTATGTTTAGTTGCATAGGTTTTCATTCAGCTCCACAGTTTTACTCTGTGCTGGTTCTCCCTCAACACTTAATCCCTGCTTTAGTTTCATTATGGGTGCAGACTACAAACAAGCGAGTATTTCTTTTGCCCTTTCTTAAGTGCAAACGTGGCAAACTCTTCCTTGGAGTTGTGTGCAGCTATTTAGAGAGAACTTCTCTCATGTTCTGCTGAATACTTTCTGTTACTGCTTGGCTCTGAGATTTAGAGTCCATTTTGTTTTTCACAAAGCTCCATTCTGAATTTCCAACAAGCGAAAACATGCTGTTAACAATTAACATGGAAAAGGCTGCTCTAAATTTGTATTGGGAACAATTTTGGTGCTTGTAACCATCTCATGTATTATATTTTTAATTTCCATCTGGCCAATTGTACCCATGCACAAGATGTATCACCCTGTGAATTGTCATTAAATTCAGCACTAAACCACCTGATTATGACAGGAAGGGAGAAATCTGAGCACTGCAGATTTCATTTCGTTAGCAAATATGTTTATTCATTGCATTTATTTTAATTAAAATGGAAAATGTTGTGAAATTCCTTATTTTAGAATACAATAAACTATTATCTCCTAGTGGGTTAAAAATAAACAGAAGCCATCATAAAAACAAAAAAAAAAAAGAAAAAAAGCAAACTGAAGAAAAAGAGAAACGGTAATGACAGTTTTGAAGTATCCTGTACCTGTTGTGACAGGAATAACAAATTAATTGGGACTATAACGGATTCTTTGTAAAGGTGAAGTAAACACACTTGACTGTATATTTTTCACCATCAGTTAAGTCTCAATTGGTTCTAAAAATAAACAGGAGACATTGAACAGTTTTAATGGATTTTGACACCTAGGTATTATGCTGTCACTCCAGTATAAATGAATCATAACTTTAGACTGCGCCAAGGAATTACTACACATTTGGAGAAAATTTATGGTGCACCAGGCTTTGAATCATGATGTGATATCAAAACTAAAGTCACAAGAGGAAAAAGTCTGGCATAAATTATTATTTACCCAAACCATGCATACCCACAAACTCAACAGGTATGGATTACAGGGGTAGTTGGAAGTGCCACTGTCACTCCCAGGGGTTGGTCTGTGTGAGCTGAGCCTGTGCTGGGCAAAGCGAGGGTTTGCTTCTTCTAAGGGTTCAACCTTATTGAGGCTAAAGGAAAGGAGAGATTCGGCAGTTATATTAGGCTTCAACTTATTTTTATCCAACACAGGACTTGTAGATGGTGAAGTTCTTCCTCTGCGCTTGAAGATGTTGATCTGTCCATGAAGGGACAAACATCTGCAGTCCCTGGGCTCCAGATTGGTCAGCTAGCTTGCTCTGCATTGCCATACGTAGAGGTAAGCTCATAAAATATATTATCAAATATGGTATGTATTTCTGTACAAAATTTCCTCTTAAATTCTATTTGGGGAAAAATAAATAAATAAATAAAAAAAAGCAACCAAAAACTCTAATGTGTATGGTGGATGATGCGAGTGTGCTTTTGATATTTTAAATGAAAGTTGGAATCAATTTTTTTTGATATAATATTTTAGAGAGTTAATTTTCTGGTAGGTTGGGTTGTGTTCAACACACAGCTATGCAGTAGCAATTTTTTTAAATTTTTACCAAAATTTTAATCTTAAAAATGTATTTATTCAAAGCAGAGGTAGCTTTAAATATTTAACTTTTAGTATTTCTCCAGCTTTCTATGCGGTTCTATGTGAGAAGTTCATTGATGCTAGACTTTTGTCTTAAAACATAGCCACTTTAGAGATTGTTACAAAATACTATGAAGAAAAGATCTAGTTTTTAAGTTTCTATTAAGTGAAAAGGAACAAATCCAAAGAAAATTATCAGCAGACAGAGTGAGTAGGTTTTATCTGAGAGTCCACAGCATACTGATTTGAAATCTTTTCTACATTCTAGCCATAGCTCATTACAGATCTGGATTGATTCATTATTTTTGCCCACTGGAACACTAATCACCTTCTTTAATGGCTTTGGGACACGGCATGGTGCTGAGCTATCCACGACTGGTCTAAAGGTTGAGGCGAATTCCACAAGTTGCAGGAAAGGCTGAGCCTGGGAGGGAACCTCTTGGGGTCATCTGTTCCCAGCCCCTGCTCAAGCAGGCAACCTGCAGCAGTACACCTAGGACAGTAGCATTCATAAAATCATAGAAAATCCTGAGCTGAAAGGGACTAACAAGAATCACTAAGTCCAATTTGGTATTCAGCTCATTTCCCAACATATTCCAGCCAAGCCCTTCCTATGCAGCGCTCAGCCCTCTCTTAGGACTGGCAAGGATGGAAAGTCTCAGCTAATCAGAAATACACACAAGTGAATAAAATATCTATTGCCTCAAGCTGGGTCCTTCTTGGATGCAATAATGCTAACACATCAGCTGCTGGTGTGCAAACTTGAGAAATGGCTCTGCAATATGTTTGAGAAATTGCATTCTGCTGGGAGAACTTGATTTCATCCTTTCTACTTGTAGCCAGTGCCAAAAAGCACATGGAGGAAGACATGGGGAGGACACATACTGTGTGTGCACTGGGCTTAAGTGCTGCCTGGGAAGGTGATGTGGTGGGAAGGTACATGCTGAGCACC
This sequence comes from Perdix hodgsoniae, assembly GCA_035772895.1. NCBI lineage: Eukaryota > Metazoa > Chordata > Aves > Galliformes > Phasianidae > Perdix > Perdix hodgsoniae. The sequence continues at coordinate 5,429,624 of JAPSGF010000048.1, read as the reverse complement.
TCAGATTGGGGTGCAGATGGAGTGCTTTATGGTTCACCAGCCTGCCTGGAGCTGGCAGTATCCCATAGGGGATGCTGGGCTCCACAGTGGCTTTCAGCACCTGTCTGCCTATTTCTACTATGGTATCTTCTTAAAATATTGGAGAATATTTCTTTTGAGATATTATAGTACTTAAATTCTCATGTTAGTCTCTCAATTCCTATCAAATTATGTTAGTTATAATAGTATTTATTAATGATATTAATTTAAAGAGATTTCAAAGTGCTCCCTGTGAGGAAGCTGAAAGCATCTTTGTAGTATGATTACTTTGGAGATGCTCATTTTTAATCTTTCCCCACTTCATGTTTATTTGGGGCTTGGCAGCCTAGGATCTATGTTCTGCATTTCTTTTTGCATACAGTGCCTTACTTAAGGTATCCCAGTTAATTCTGGATGGATGTCCTCTGCTTTATCTGCAAATAGTTCTGGTAATAGAGATGTACTGCTAAGATGAGCATCCTAGGGACTATTTTTCTGTAAGAGGACTATCCTGAAATTTTTATTCTAGTGTTCTACGAACTCTAAGGTATTTTGTTTTCATAAATTATGAAAGGAAAATGTCACAAGCTATCACTGTTTCTGTGCTCTGCCTTTGCTGACAGCTGTATGATGCTCATTCAGTGCAGCAGATTGGGATCTGAAAGTTTCATCAATAAATATGACTCTGATGGCTTCATGTCAGCGGTCAAGGTAATGGCCTTTTATTATCCTGGAAACATTTCCACAAGGCACATGTGTATATATATATTTTTTTCAAACTCTTCCAAGAAAAGATAAAATAAAATAACAATAATAATAATAAAAAATATATATCTTATGCTCACAATTGTAGTCACTCTGCTTTGCGAGTGAGGTAAGGAATTTTGATTAGGGGAAAAAATATAAATTCTTTTTGCTACTGTATTATTACATGCTAAAGAATGAAAAAATCAACAAGGGTATAGTGCTGAATCTTACTGTAAACTTCTTGTGATAACTTTAGAATATTTTGAAACCTATAAAAAATAAATAGAAACATGGAGCAGACCTATTTGGAAAAGTAGAAACTGTAGCACTGAAAGGTACATAGTGTTAAAAATCATAGAACAACATTATTAAGCATTAGCTAGATAAGACACAGTTCTGTGTTTAGTTGAATATGCTATTGTTACGGTTAAAATACCAAATTATTAATTGAGCATTCTAGTTTGTTGTCCTACTGAAGAATTTTTATAAATCCTATAGATACTGTCAGGCATAATATGCATTAATTTTGGAAAGAATTGAGCATAACAATATTTCAAACTTTAACTGTTCTTGTTTTATTTTTACTCTATTTTATAATTTCACATGAAGTACTTTCTAGTATCTGAGTTGACTTTCTAGTTTTAACTTATCATATTTTTCTAAGTGATCTATCAAAGGTATTTATTGTTAATTAAATAACATTTAGTTACAATCACATGTAATTTTTTTATGCATTTGTTAGGTGATACTCAGTGCGTAGTCCTCAGGACTTTCACTGTAAATACAGACCTAGGAAAGGATATACTCCTATAAAATATTCGTCATTCACTGGCCGTACTACAGTTTTATATTTTCTGAGATTTGACACATAATGTAAAGTTTTTTAAACATCTGCCCAGTTTTATATGGTATCAAAATGCTATGTAATTTGCAAAAATTTCCATGTAATTGTAATATCCATGAAAGCAATCTAATCTTTATCACGTGACTTAGTCCCATCCAGTAAAACAGCCATTTCTTTGACATATTTAACACCTGGCATCCTTATCCCTTTGTAACATTTTAAATATCAGTATCCAATTAGAGCTCAGTAAAATTTGCAATCCCAAATGCTGCCGGTGCTGTGTTTGTCCCAAGGCTCCTAGTGAGGTCTTAGGGGTTGAGCCTTCCCTGCAGAGGGGACTCTGTTTACAGGTGCCCTTGGCTCCAGCAGGACTCAGGCATTGCCTTGTATATCCAAAGTAAAACTGGGTGATATTTAGCTCTGCTCATTGTGGCAGGAGCGTGTATGAACTACTATTCTCTGTAAATAATGTGAAAATACTAAACGTTGTTTCATGAGCTACCTCTGTCTTCCCTGATCACTCAATTGAATAGATGAGGAGCATCCATTTGGAGAGGGCCGCAAGCTGGGCAGTGTGGCCTATGGCCCTGCTCCTGCTGCAAGCCATGCCCATGTTTCAGCAGCTGCGGATGGGCTTCCTGCTCCTCTGCCTTTGGCAGAACTGAGGAGTTAAAATTCCCATCCTTGCATGCTAGCTCGCTTCATAAAGTAGAGATGTGAAGCAGAGAAAGCAACATTTTACTGAAAGTTCATTCATCAAATAGCTGCATATTTTGAAAAGGGTAAAAGTACTACTAGACCCATCAGGGATAAGTAAAGGCTATATACTATAGATTATTTTAATCCCCTTGCTAGATATAAAAGGGATAATTACATATTTGTGGTTGAAGCCATGCGGTGGAAAAATCAATACAACTTTTTTGTATGACACTTCATTAGTGTGAAAAATTTTAAAAGCTGAAAAGAACTGCCTTGCAATTAAATGCCTCTGCTACTTCGGATTCAGTAATGGGTTTGTATTATTATCTAGTTTATTTGAAATAGTGGTTGCACTATAGCAGTAATTGGAAAACATTGATTATGCACTTGTATATAGAAAACCTGGCAAATCATTACAGGGCATAGCAACAGTTAGTTAGCCTTACTAATGAAGCACTAATTGCTGTAAGTAGGTTAACATGTTAGTGAAACTATAGGGAGATACAGCCTTGGAATTTTTTATCTGTTCAGCGAAATGTATTTTTTTTTTAATGGCATTTTAAGAAATTTCATTTTGCAAATACAAACCACAAGACACTCTTGTTGCTGCATTTGGAATAATTTCAGAGATTTGTTTTTGAGCTTTGGTTTTTTCTTTTTCCTTTGAATATAATGTGTAGTACACTTAAGTCATATTTATGCTGCTCCTATCAATGTTGTGACTTTAATGTATGTAAATGGCTAACTGGAGTGAAAGGCTGGTCGGCTCCATTGATTTCCGTATTCTAATGCAATTATGTCATCCATGCTATGTTCTCCTTCAACAATCTTTTTTTAATTAGACTGCTCTATGTTTTAACTGATATTATAACATATGACCAATTGGAATAACCTTTTTTTTTGTAAAAATCTTCATATTCTGAAAATCTGAATGTCTCCAATTTATTTAGTAAAATGTATCAGAACTGGGGATATTAATAGACAATTCTATTTTACTCTATTAACTGGGAAAGCTGTGACAATTTCTTTATTTGGTTGTTCTAGATTAGTACATTCTGTTTGGGAATTGTACAATTAAAGCACCCTTATGTCTGCATTAAAAAAATCTTTTTGAACAGCCTAATGTAAAGCTAAAAAGCTTCAAAATTTATCTGTGAAAATTTGTCTTCAGAACACAAATTAGAAGCTAGATGAAAATACAATGTAGATGTTCAATCAATAAGCTCGTATAAATCTGAATTTAAAAACAAAAAAGTTTTTGCTAACCAAAGTTAGACATTAGAGGTGAAGGCCTTCTCAACACCTCCCCTAAGGTGTGTTGGTCCTGGAACAGCATGAAGTCATTATCTGTCTAATGCGGTAGATGCCAGCGACCTGCCAGTATTACATAAGGAAGCACTTCTGTGTTGTACAGCTGCTGGAGCCTTGGCACAGACTGCCCAGGGGCAATGGGGTTCCCTCCTCAGAGGCCTTCAGAAGCCATGGATGTGGCCCTAGGCAGCATGTTTGAGGTGGCCAGGCAGGGGTTAGGCCAGGTGACCTCCTGAAGTCCCTCCCAGCCATAACATCTCTATGGTTGCACACAGATGTGCATGCAGTAGAGGTGCAGAATAGGATCTGTTTATGTAGTTGCCCTTGTGTGCAAGTTGGGGGGCTGTGGCTGTTTCTAGATGTAGGCTTGGGTGTCTGCTTGGGCTCAAGCAGATGGCAGGGCTGATGCACTTCCTAAGGGCCAAACCTATCAGAAGGGAAGTTGCAAATGTTTAACCCATTTCTTTCTCTAGTGTGACAGAAGACGTCTCTCAATGCTGACAAATGCATTTCATTTACAGAGAGCTGGTGTGAGACTGGAGACTGACTCTGAGTGAAATCGGGCAAGACCCAAGCATGAAGCTGAAGCCTGAGGGACAGCTGGAGGAATGACATCCTGTCCCACCCTGGGAGCCAGGTCACTTCCTACATCTCCTCTTAACGCTGCTTTCCAAGGGCTGCTCCGTGGCATACCTCATACACAGTGCAATGCTCTCTGTCCTGGAAGCAGATGAGCTGATAGCTTCACACAGTCTGACCGAGGTATTTCTTTGGATAAACAAGCACATGGCTTGGCTACGTGGGACAGAATTGCGGAACTGTAGGTGTTGGAAGGAACCTCTGGAGATCTTAGAGTCCAACACCCTGCTGAAGTGTGTTCCCTATAGCAGGTCACACAGGTAGGCATCCAGACAGATCTTGAATATCTCCAGGGAAGGAGACTATAACTTCTCTGGGCAGCCCATTCCAGTGCTCCACCACTCTGACAGTGAAGAAATTCTTCCCTGTGGTGGTGTGGAACTTTCCGTGTTCCCGTTTCTGCTCATTGCCCTTTTGCTGCTTGCCACTGAAAAGGGTCCCTCCCAATAGATTTGACTCCCCACTCTTTAGATATTTATCAACAGTAATGTGATCTGACGGGTTGCAACCTTCCCAGCGTATCCCCTTCTTGCCTCCCTCCCACCATAGGATGCAGCAGTTCCATTGCATTTTGATAGCGTTTGGCTGCAAAAGCATAGGGCAGGATTTCCTTGTTTTAGTAGGTGTTAAATTCGCTCTCAGATTCACAGGAATAAAGAGTGGCCCCCTAAGAAGTTGCATAACTACCTCAACTTACAGAACATCTTGGAACAATTCTTAAACTGAAAAGTAAATGAATAACAACGCACAAAGTTTACTGAGCAAGTGTTAGAAAATGCAGATTGTGATTCTTGCCACATTCCAATTTTTTAAAAAATAAGTGTTTGTGTTTTTTCAAAAGATTTTAAAGGGGAGGAGGGATGTTTTAAAGGGAAAACTGCTTCCAGTTGAGAGCTAACCTCAACTATTTCTGCTTTGACTCAGCTTTCCAAAGAACTTAACAATATTATAGCCCTCTGTTCATAATAATGAGCTGTTTTGTGCAAAGCAGCTCATTATTATGAATGTAAGGGCATGTTTCGAATAGTAAAGCAAATCATAAAAACTGCTGCCCGTGTCATGTTTTTTCTTTGTCAATAAAAGACTTTCCTCGGGGTCAGAAACCATTATTGACCAGAGGAAAAATTCAAGTCCTATTTGGAAATTTTAAACAGTGAATGTGGAAGTAGGGGAGAGAAGTTATGAAACTTAAAGTATGTGTGGTGAACATTATCTGCAAGGTCTTTTATGTTAAGGAAATCATGACATCTGCCAATCTTTCAAATTCCAAAGGGTAAAGAATGAGGTCTGTTAGGCTGTCATTGAACATGACAGGCTTAATGTCAAGTTTATAACAGAAAAAGGGCAATCTTATTGTGGTTTATTCAGTTTTATGTTGCTTGTTGAGTAGAAAAGCTCATTTTTTATCTAATTTATAGCATTTGAAATACCAACAGATTTTTTTTACATATCTCCTGAGCTCACAGCTCCTCTTGACTACCCCTTAGTCGTTCCTTTAGGGAGCAGTCTTAAATCCTTCCAATTTAGCATCTATGTGAGACCAGACAATTGTTTTACTTGAGCATATCCTTCAGTTGTTATAGAGCTGTTTCTAACTCCAAACATTTTAGTTTAATTACTGCTTAGAATATTTGCTATATTTTTATCTAGGTTGCCTCTCACTTGAGCCCATTGGGCTGAAGAAAGAATTACTCCCCGTGCTGTTCTGTAGCCCTTCTTGTTCAGAGCTGTAATTGGCCCTGTGTTTTTGACTTTTTGCTAATAAGCAGCTTACTTGCTCTCCCACTAGACTCAACCCACCACTTTTGTTTCATGAATTTTACAAAGGATTTTAATAGATGCTTTAGGCTATGCAAAATGTTATATGAAGGAAAGCATTAATGCTCTAGCCTTGACACAAAGGACGTGTGAATGGCTGCTTATCATTACCGTCAGGTATCAAAATTTTCATTAGGAGTTCTGGAGGACAAAAGGGGAAAAAGTGTAGCTATATGAAAGAATATTAACCTATACTGTGTAACCAACCACAATTGCTTAGCATTTTACATTAACTCTCCTCAGACACTGGCTCTCATTATTTTTACACATACATAATAACTGCTTATTATAGCAGCACAGTTCACACTGATATATTGTAGATAAGGTTGTGTCAGCACTTCCATTATAAACTCTATTTTCAGAGGTTTAAAAGGCAGCTGTAAAAATTTACTCCAGACAGAAGATTGGTTTTCTAGTTTTCTGCCTCAAGCAATTTTTTTTAAACCAATTAAAAACAATTGGCTGTTTTTTAAGCTATAGAAGTAAACAAAACAAATTAAGAGGTTTAAAGCACTTTTTGCACTTCTGTAACTCACAAGCCTTTATTAAAAAAAAAAAAAAAAAGATGAAAAAAATTTAGAAGGGAATCTGTTAATATGTTATACTTGCCAGTAGTGTTCTTAAAAGAAACATACAGTGGGCTTTGCAACAAAGTTATATAAATCAAGATACCTCAGCTTAATATTACTTACTACTGAGTTCAGCAGATGCTGTTAACAAAAGCATTCTTTTTAGATCTAAAATATAAATCTAGAGTTTACTGTCACCAAACAACTACTTTTTTCAAGTTCTCCCCTCTTCCAGCGTCTGAGCAGAATTGTTTCTTGTTAAGCTTCTCCTTGGGCTTGCTGAGAAGCTGAGGTGTGATTTGCAGTCACATGGATTATCAGGAGATCCAAGTGGTCTGGGATGTTGGGGATTGCCTCTCAAGGTTTTCCAGTCCTCAGGGGCAAAGCGTTGACTGGGAGATAGCACTGGCACAGAAGACTTCTGGAAAAGTGATGTACTTCCATTTCTGGCACTGCCACATTGGCAGGGGAACTCTTCCCTGCTTTGCATTAGGTAGTTGCCTACAGAAGCAGCCTCGATGATGAAGGGCTCATTGAAGAGAAGTTTGTGCAGGCAGTCTCCAGATGAACCTTAGTTTGCTGATATGAGGCACTGTAGCAGTTTTCACCAGCAACGATGTGAGCGGATGTGTAGCTCATGATGGAGAGAGGCCAGACATTGCTTGGAAGTTGGTGAGCAGTGGAGGGATGCATCCCCAGTTGAGTCTGACTTGTCCCCAGCTGGGTTTAAAGATTCTGTGGTATGTTAGAGATGTGACATCTCCTTGTTGCATTTTGAAGAAGAAGGTGAGGCTGTTGTTTGCAGACCTCTTGGATTGGTTAATTCAGTGAATGATGTCCGGGTGCTGCACATAGTGAATGGAGGAGTGCTGCTGGATTTTGCTCTGTAACTGTACCTGGCATTCAGAAAAATAACAGCACACCCATGGTTATGGAGGTTACTTGGGAGGTACCCAAATTAGTCAGTTTGCTATCCCAACATTTCAGCCCATCTGTTCAAACAGGGATTTACCCACTACTGTGAATTGTGCCTTGCTATCTACTGGGTAATATTATGCATTAATTTCTGCAAATGGATTTAAGTATGACATTTCTGACAGTTGTTCAGCTGAATTGGATTAATAATGCATTTTTATAACCCTCATTTCACTTAAAAATATATTACGGTGCAATGTTTTGAGAACCTCTAGAATTAAGATAAATATTTTAAGTATATTTAAATAAAGTTGGCTCATTGCAGCAGACATCATCAAAAGAAAACAATTCCCATGCATGTTCTTGAAATCCTGTTGCAAATTTGGAGGTGCTTGTTATCTTTTCCTGTAACTGATTTAATGAGGAAGTGCTCTGTTCCAGAAACGTGGCTGGGAAATGTCAATGCTATATCTTTTATCATGAGATCAAGAGGCTAAATCCCGAAGTTCTTACAAAGTATTGGCTCAGTTTCCAATATGCTAAACTTCAAATTGGAGAACCAAGGGAAGTGCCTGGAACTTAGGAAGGAGTATAATGGCACTTAAAAGTAAAGGCAGGCTTTGACAAGTACTCCTGTGATGTGTTTTGAGGTGACAGCTTGTACAAATCAGAAAAACATGCATGGCAAACCCTATGCTTACTTGCTTATCTTTCTTTCAGTATAACATATTGATAACAGCCCAATCTGTTTCTTAATGAAAATAGCTTAGTAAGATATTGAACTTCTGACACTGTCAGCATTTGCTAGTTCCTCTTCTAGCAAATAGATGGCCATCAAGACTTACATCAATAATTATCTGCATCCTGATAGTAACTGTGTCATCTGTGTGCAGAGAAGCACTAACCCTGAGGATGGCTGTCACAGGGTGTGCTTGCATTGTTCAAGTCCTGCAGGAGCTCCTGTAGGCTGCTCTGCACCTGGACTGCTGCAGCAGCATGCTCCTGGAGGCACTGTAGTCTGAATTACTCAGCTTCTGGTTTCAGGAAAAAAACCACTACCTTTCTGGTAGCAAGGTTAGAGGAGGCATGGAGTATCCATAATTGTGTCTGCCTTTCAAGGCAATAGTTGCACAAGCATGAAACATAATAAAAAGGAAAACATTGAAAAGAAATATGAAAAAGGTAGAAAAGTTCATGCATCATAATGGGATTTGTTTTAGATAAAAATAGATTTAAAAAAAAAGCAAACTTAGCTCTAAATTTGGAACAATCTTGTTGGTTCAAGAACTAATAGAGTATCTGTAAAATTTGTTATATATAAGCCATCTTATTTAAGTTTGCAATTTTAATTCACAAAAATATCTCTTTGCAGTCTTGTAGAAGAGTTGCAAATTAAATTGAGCTAGACTCAGGCAGGTTTCACCTGAAACAAAGAATTTTCATGGTATTTCAGTATTTCAAGATCTCTTGGAGAAGCTGCTTGAATACCAGACATGGTAGAGCTAGCTAGCAACACTGGGACTGCTGTACTTATGGCATTGAATAAGGGATGTAGAGCTGGAGGTGGGGTAAGACGGAACAAAATCCCTCTGCCCAAATTGTGCAGGATAGTTGTTCAGGTTGCAGTAAGTAAGGCTGTATAGCCTTACCGATTGCCTTGAATCACCCATGTTGCAAACTACCCATCTTATGTAACATCTACACTTAATACTAAATGGAAAAAACAGTGCTTGTGATAATCCAGAACCTTCTCTTCTGTAGGCTACTCACAGTATCTCATTCAAATGAGAGACTGCTCCTTTTTCTGCATTGAAGTGTTTCCACAAGAACTTCACATAATTAGATAGATTGTTGCCAGAGCTGTATTACAGGTTTCAATTATCTTGAAGCAAATTACAATATCTTTAAAATATTGTTGAAGAATTGAACTTTTTAAAAGATAAATTTAAATTTTAAATTTTTACAAGGGAAGCACAGATACAAATTCCTGCCATCCTTGGCAGATAAGTGCTGTCTTCCACCACTGGGATGATTCTCAATGTTCTTCACCTTACTTAGCTGAAACATTACCAAAAGCATTATTTAAAATAGATATTCCTTTTTGTAATCCAGACAGAGGATGAAAACTGCTTTTGACTCTCTGTGATCAGTGGGAGGCAGAGTGTAGATTTACCTCAACGAGCTGTGGTTAGCTTGGAACTGCAGTCCATGTCCCCAGGGAGGTAAAAGAACAAGGTAACTAAGTCTGAATGAGCAGCTCAGTTCAAGGGATGTCCCCCAGAGTGAAGATGCAGCCAAAGTGCATGAGTATGACTATGTCCTAAATAATACTTTAAAGCTATTTTAAATTCTTAGTTCTAGTTTACATGTGAAGAATAGGAAAAACAAACACATCACCTGTGGAATGTGAAACACAAGGCAAGTTCTTTAGAGAGCTGTTATAACGCATGCTACTTCTGAAAACTGTAAGCTATTCACAAGATTGCCTATTTTGTAACCCTTTGAGAGTGGAATTGGAGAAGGACTGCAGTGGCAGAACATACAAAATATACAGGGGTTAAAACTTCCCAGCTCGCTTGACTAAAGGTAGTTATCAACAGCTAAAAGATCTCCAAACGCAGAGGCGTAGTTTGTAGAAATAACATCATTAACACAGAAGCTTGAGAAAATTGATTTTCTCCGCACACAAATCAGCAAAAGTTTAGAAATGGTGTTTGACAGTGTGTGTCTGAGGAAGGCAGAGCAGTCCCAAAGAGCAGTCGGAGGCGAGGGCAAAACTTTCCCTGCTGGTGACAACATTTATTGTTTAACTTCAGCAGGTGGATCCACCTTAAAAAAGGTCCAAGGAGCTCGATGGAAACCAAATGCAGCAAAAGGAAGTTGGGGATGTGGGTGTCAGGTTGTCAGTAATCTGACAGCTGTGGTAACTACCCTCTAATCCAGCGGCTCCAGCCACGCTCTCGGCTGACACCGCAAGGACTGACTGACAGCTGAAGAGCGGGCACTTCGTACAGGCAGAAGTGACATCCAGTCTATTAAGGCTGACAAGCACAAAGCAGAGATTTGCCCTGAATGGTTTGGTACTGAAGCCTAGTAAAGGGGTTATTTGAAAGGTCTAAGAGAAAGTGTCAGACTCAAGCTCAGATGATAACAATATTGTAATGATAGCACTGGACAATGAAGTGCTATGATTGCCCATACAGGCCGGAAGATTGCATGTGGATAGTGAGCTCCAGAAGCCAGTTTACAGCAGCGGATTCTCAAAAGAAAACATGCCACCCCTCGAGGGCCACTCTTTGTCAGGCTTTTAAAAGCATTTTTTTTCAGTGTAATGATGTACTTGTGCCTTTGCTTTTTTTGCTCTGACGTTAAGGAAAAAAATTAACAATAGTAGCAGTGATTGCAGAAACCCATTGAAAATGTAAATGGCTAAGCAGTGTTATCCTTGATCTGTGGCTTGCAGGTTAAAACAAGATGTGCAGACTAACGTATTTAGTGTTAAAAATAAATCTACAGTAATAATGAAAATAGCAGGATTTTAGTCCAAATATTAAGTTTATATTCAAAAGTTGTTGAGTAATCTGGGTGAAGTAATGCAATGCAAAGACATGCAGGTAGATGTGCTGCACAAAATGGGGCTCAATCCATAAGTAAATGTGAAGATTTAGCATTGTATAGAAGTAAGTACAGGAATTGTGAGGTTCCAGAAGGGACATACAGGCATGAGATCATTTGTAATAGCAGGATCTGTATCTGCTGTTGAGTAGAATTTAAAGCAAACCTCTTCCTTATTCAACAAAGCTCGTAAGTTTCTTGTTTTTCTTTTTGTATTTTAGCATTTAATCAATTGAGTGAGTTCTTTCTTAACATAAAAGCTTAATGTTATCAGCAGTTGTTGTTCAGTCACTCCTTCCCCCAGCAACATTCTTCAGGTCTCTCATTTAGTACTTCCAGCCTACTCTTCAGTTTGGCTTTCAAAACAGAAGCTGCACCATTCTACAGCTAACCCATCCTGTATCATTTACTGCATCTTAGAAACAGTCTTTAAATATCTGACTAATTATCTTTCCAATATAAAAATGATCCTGAACTATATTTCCTCCCAGATAAGTTCAAGACGTTGCCCCTTCTATCCATAATGTTATTTTTGTGAACTGCCAAGGCTATATTCAAAATACCAAAGAATTAATACAGCATGCTTATAGTTGATAGAATTTCATATCTCTTCTTACAATCATTAACCAGAAGTTGAAGAATCAGAGTACAACAACAGAAAATGGCAGCAGATGGATGCTGATTACCCAAAATTATGAGGTTTTGGCACTGAAGATCACCTGGTACACAAGTGATCACAACACCTGGAGCACGAAAGGTGCCTCCTATTGTCGTGGCTCAGCTTAACCAGTTTATAATATGGTTGTGCTAACACTACATATTTGTTTTCATCCAGCTGTATCCTTACTTAGCTTGGGCTTCTCAGAAACCTGCCTGATATGCTTTGCAGTGGGACTTTCTGCTGAAGGAATAGAAAAATATGGCAGTACTGGAGGCTAGCACAACTGCTGTTCTTTGGTGGCCTTTACACTAAAGATGTCTGACTGCCTATTTCTCAGTGATTTTTTTGTATGTGTTCAGTATAGAGTTTACACAGTCCTCATCCAAAGATGGAAAAGATGTGCCTGAGTGCTTGTTCACAAAAAGCAGTTTAACTCTCCAAATCTTTCTTTTGCTTTACAAGCTGGCATCTTTCTGATTTCTTTTCTCAACTACTTTATTCTACCAGTGAAATAATAAGAAAAACTTTCCCTTCAGCTGTCCAAATAACGTTGTTTTTTTTTTTTCTTTCTTCCCTGTTTTCTGGATTTCTTTAATGTGTTAGAGGTGTGATAGGTTTCAGCTAGTTGAGCTGATAAAAACAGTGAAAAGGACTAAGTCTCTGAGTTAACATATGCTGTGTGAAGGTGAAAACCCACTCTTTTAAAGACATCCCTGCACGTCCACAGGAACTAAAGGTAAATTATATAAATATATTAAATGTGGTTACCCATCCTATAAAATATGCAGTGTCCCTCCACACATCTGTTCAACTTTACTAATAGCTAGTGTGTGTTTTTCTGTTTGGTAGATTTTGATTATTTTGGTTTATTTTGTGGGTTTGTTTTTTTTTCCCCCTTTTTGGAAGCCTGAGATGTGTAATTTTTTTTTGCCAAAATTCCTTTTTTTTTTTTTCAGTTTTGTGTTTTGACAGGTAATCATATGTACTTCTGTAAAAATGTATTTCTTTGCTTAGTGTTTTATTGGAATGACAATTTAATGCTATTTTTTGGTACTTTATGGATTACTAAAGACAACCAAACCCACTTGCAGATTTTATGTTTCTAGAAGTAGGATACAAATACATCATTTTTGGCAAGAGTTCAGTAGAAAGAATAACCTGGAGCTTGGTGCCAATGTATTCAAGTATTTGCTGTCCTAGACTAAAAAAATGCTCACTTACTGTATAGTAGCAATCTGTCATTTACAAAATGACACATTCAATTTAAAACTACTTGGAAACAAAATGTTTAATCAGAATTTTAGGAATGCTTGCTAACCGTGAATCTTGGAGGTCTAATGACTTCACTGTTACAGTGCAATTTGCCTGACAAGCTGTGTGGTCCACTGAAAAGGACGCGCAAGTCAGCTTGTCACCTTGGGCAGGTTGCGTTACTTGTCCTTTGCTCCCATTTTCCAGTCTGTGGAACAGGAAGCTGATATTTTACCATTTATATAGGAAAGGTATCGATGGGAGAGAAAGTCCCTAGAAGTTACTTCAGATATAAGATTTCAATTTGATTTTTATTATGTTTACTTGCCAAAGATTTTAGAAAATAATGTCAATTTTTGGGTGTTAATGTTTAGCTTTATTTTATGGCAGAATTATATGATGTGGTGGGATATGATAGGGCAGGAAGCCTGTTTTAGTTGCATGTTGCTGGGAAATAGTTACAAGATATGTGTACAGACCGTGGAAATACAAACCTTGGTGATGAAAATCTTGGCAAAAGATTTATAGAGGTTGATGTTTCCTGGATCATCAACCTCAATCCCCTTGCACATAGTTTTGCTGTGTTTTTTACTCATGTATTGTGCCTAGTTTCTATTATAGCCTTAAATTTTTGGAGTTAGAAAATAACTAACATAAATAGATGCATAAATACACAAAGCAAAACAAAAACCCTGCCCTGAGGAGTTCAGTCTAAACAGATGAGACAGATGGAGATGTGAAATGATTCACCCAGGACTGCAGCAGAAACAGGAGGTCAGTCGCAGGCGAAGGTCTGTGGACTCCAGGCAGACCCTGGATCTTCTCTGTGCCTCCTTAGAGAGATGCTCTCCTCCAGCCGCTGTCCCATCTATGTTCCTTCATTTCTCCAGAACAGAAAATCCAACGTGATATGGATATAGACTTTTAAATACAAGTTCAGTTTACAATGGGAAATACAAATGCCTGATGATAAAAGCCAGAAGCTGGTTGCATTGTATCCCGGGTGTGTTTCATAAGGCAGAGCAGAGATGGCATTGGAAGCTGTTGCTTAAATCGTGCATGTAGCCAAGAGAAATGTTAAATCTTTGTTAGCATCATTGCTTTGCTGTGCTTTAGTATTTCCCATTAACGGTAGCTTTTCAAACGTGGTAAGTGAATCCGTTTTCCATGTGGTAGCTGTGGGAAGCTTGGTAGACAAACAAAACAAGATAAAGAGAGAATGACCTCTGAAGACCTGAAAAAAGAAAAATTGGATAATAAATGTTCAATCAGTCTGAGGTATTTTGTAAATCAGACCACTTTTATTTGGATATACTATTGTTTAACAGCCCGTTTAAATTGGGACCAGCATCCTGATTCTGGACAACATGGCTTTTATTGGAAGTCCCTGCCACTTTTAAACATCTTTAATACATTTTAAAAATAGAACTGTAAAAACCAGCAACCAGACTTCAAAGGGAAGACATGTTGTGCCAGAATTGCGAAGCTGGTGCTGATTTTCACTGGTTGTAAAGCCTCGGGGAGCGCCTTGCGATCTGTCCCACAATGATGAACACCAGGAGTGCTGGCAGCTGGCACAGGAGCACCCATGGAGTGGCATGGCCTTCAGGAGGACATCGAAGTTATAGTGGAATTCTACACCAGATATGACCAAAATCTGTGAGAGGGTGCTGGGACAAATATCCAGCGGAGGGCACAATCCCTTCTTTGCATGTCTGATTGGTTGGTGATGCTTTCTGTGTGCTGAAGTGAAGAGAGATGCTCTCCTAGGTTAATTAGCACTAGTCTGCTGGAGATCTGTGAACCTGGGTTGAGGACTGCAGAATTAGCCCTCATGTCAGGTCATTTTGACCTGTACTGATGGAAGATTGGACCTTGGCATTTTTTGACTCTGTCAGTGGCAATGGTACCTCAATGTGCAGATTTTCTTCAGTAACTAGTGAGTTCAACTACTTCTAGAGAAGTTTTATCCCTGTCGGTAACAGGATTACTTATCCCACTCCCAGTGCCTGTCTGACTGCTTTTCTCTTTCACAGACAGGTCCTTTAAAAGCATAGTAATTCATTGTCAACTTTGCTGTGTTGGCTGTTATCGTTGCCACGCTCCTTTGCCAAGGGAAGCCCTGTGTCAGGGTATCCATCCATGAGGTCCTTCCTCAGCAGGATATGTTCCAGCACTGCCAGTGCTGGAGCATGGGAAGGTATTGCTGAAGCACAGCTTTAGAAATCTATTTGAAGTGTGAAGGCTGCGACAACTGGTTTATTGCTACCTCTAAATAGACAGGGATGTGAAAGGGACTCTCCAGTGACATATCTGCAGAGAATGTTCACCTGGGAATGGGCTAATTGCACATTTGATGTCACTGCAAACCCACCTATGCATAACTAAAATGAGCATGTATCTGACAACTGCATTGAATTTTTAAAGAAATTTAAAAATACAGTGATTATAGAACTCCAGGGCCTAAGACAGTTATGTTCAACACTGAAAATTTTATTTATTACACATCGGCTCAGTATCAAATCTGGGGAAAATTAAGATCCAAAGATGTGCTTCACTAAATGTTTAGTGGAAGAGCTTCTGGCAGAATGAAAATTCACGACCATGTTAGGAATATCTCTGGCTAAAGCTTTTGGCATAGGCTCTTTTTAGTTTTACTGTTGGAGTTACAGCTTTTGTTATGTATTAGAATCCTACTTTAAACCAATAGGTGCTCACTGGTATCCTTTGTAAAAGTAAATATTTCTGTGTAAGTGATTTCTGACATAACTATATGTATATATGATATCTCCATGTGATCATAATTATGATTTCAGATCCTCTTACCCAACATAAATATGGTGTCCAAATAGCCTGTAAAGAGTCCTTTCTTTAGCTGCTTTGTCTGAAGGAACTCAAGGTTGGTTAAAGTGTAATTTCTTCTTAGTTTTTATTTCCCAGCAATGCTGTATTCATCTAAGGTTTCTGCGTCTTAACAGATTTAGAGTTCAGTTAGCCTTAATGCTACTGCTGTTGTTGTGTATATGCTGCTGGCAGCACCCTGGGAGCTGGGAAGACTGCAATGTCTTTGTGGCTGAGTGGAAGGAGAACCTGTGGATTCACTCCAGGTGCTGCTGACCACACAGGCAGCTTTGTCCCCTCTGCCCTTAAGATCGCAGTGCTGAGTGTTGCTGCTGCACACTGCGTGGCTACATCTTGTCAGGGGCTGAGCAGCCTTGGAAGGGGTTGCTGACTGGCAGAAGAGCTTTTGGGGGAGGATGGTGAATCTCACCAGGTCTTCTACTGGTTTTCTTCACTCCCATGCTGAGTTACTGCAGAGCTCCCTGTATGGGGCTACTCTGGAAAGCACTTCTGCACCTCCAGCTGATGCAAGAAATTGCAGTCTGCCTGCTAAGCCAGTTTTCATGCCTGCAATCATGATGATGTCCACGATGCCCTCAAGCCAGACATCCAACAGTGAATGCAATGTGAAGGGCTATCCACCCCTCTGAGTATGAGAGCAGGAGCACATAGTGTGGGGCCCCACAGCAGCCTGCGGCTGTGTGTTGGGATGAACCCCTGAGGCAGGACACAGGAAAGTGTGAAGAAATACAACATAATGAGAAGCAGCAGTTAAGAGAGAGTATTTTGTAGTTTTGAGTTACTTTATCTTTTTGATAGCAAATAATTTTTCCATTGGAATTTCCCTATAGTCCAACCTTACCTAGCTGGTCGGTTTCTTGCAGGTGTTACAGCATGAGCAAAGAATCGGGAGTGCGGAGAGGACCTCTAGAGAGCACCTGATCTGACCTTTTGTATGGAGGTGGAATCAGGATGCCAGCATGCCTGCCTGCCTTGTCCTTCACAGGGTTACCTGCACTGGAGGCTGGTTCTCACACTGCTTACACACCTGTGCATGTTCCCATTCAGACTCCCCATTAGTTACAAGCAAGGTGCAAGGACAATGGGCTTCGAGGTTGTACTGGGAGAGCCTTTGGAGCTACTGCTTTCACTGGCAGCTATTAGTAAGTTGGGGTTGAAACCTCCAGTTTGAGGAAGAGGCCAATAGAGAATTTTACAGCTGTGGACAAATAGGTAATAGGATTTGGCTCATTAAGCATTAGCAACAAACTGCACAGGAATGCCAGAATATATTTTAAAGATGAATAAAACGTGTGTTAAATACACAGAAGGCTTTCCTTTCACTCAGAGGATAAATAAGAATTTTCTTATGTCTTGTGAAAGGTCTGCAAGTGTGAGCTTTAATGAAGTTCAGGAAATTTTGCTCTGATTAACATCATGGAAAAATGCTTATTTGTGACAGAAATAGATTATCTGTGTCTGTGTGAACACGATGGTGCTGCTAATCTCCTGAAATGACCTATTCTCTGACACCATGTACGTGGCATGAGGACACTTCTTGCCTAGCAGCCTTGGTGAGTGCCTTTCTAGAGTGGTCCAACACCATAGAGCATTATAAAATGGTGATTTTGTGTAAATTATAAATGCTTGACCAGTTTTACAGCTACTTGTCTGACATACTTTCAGTCAAAAAAGTAAAACATACTTAGCATTTCCATTCAGTGTGCTGAAAAAATATACTATTACAGTATAGAGAAATGCAAGCTTACATATACGGTCATTCTTTCACTGACTCTGGATAGCAATTAAAAAAAAATATGCAAGCTTGACTAATTATGAATCAATGCACCTTCCCTATGTCCTCTTTATATATACCTAATGGAATTCTGCAACTGCATTACATTGTTAGCTGTATATGGTGTATATGGGCATATTCCAGTCATTTTAATTCAGTCAGTCTATTTTCTGTTGTTCTAGAAAGACAACTCAATAAAGAAGGCACTGCAGCTTATGTCAGTAAGTGCCACTTATGTATGCATTGGATTTAATCATAAATGACGATCATTCTTCTGACTTAAAGACAATACTAGAGGTTGATACAATTTTGACTATGAACAGAATATTACCAATAAACTCAGACAGAAGTTCAAGTCTTGGATTTTCTAACATAAAAGTCAGTCTCCTTCAGCAGACAAGCATACGAATAAATACAGATTACTTACCTCAGGGTCTTGGTTCACTTTTGTAGGAGTTAGAGCCCTCTATATAATACTTTCTTTGTTTCAGCAGTGTTTTCTGGAACACTGCCCAGCACTGTTTGTTCTTACAGTAGGTGGGAATTAAAAGGACATAAAGGTGCCAAAACTGATCATTTTCTTTCTAGTAATTTAGTCATTCAAGACCCAAGCTTTTCTTGCGTAGCAGCTCTGTTTGGCTGTGTAGTGTAAAGTAAACACCCCTTAAATTTCTCAAAAATTAATTGGAAACTGCTAATTAATTTTTTCCTCTTTTTTTCCCCTAGAAAACTGGAAGAAACCTCTATCTTGAAGAAAACTTACATTTCTGCTTGAACGGATTCCGATTTGTGGAATTAAGTCTTCCATTGCACTTGAGAGGCTCAGGTACGATAAAGAGCCTTACAGAGTGCATGAATTTGTGAGTGATCCTGGCTCCTGTTCTGAGATATCAGAATCTGCCTGTGAGATGTCAGTGTCCTGAACACACAGATGCCTAACTGCTGTGGCCTAAATATTGTTGAAAATTAACTGATGGTGAACTACAACCTTTTCTACAACCATTCTGCACAAAGGCCATGGCAAAAAATGCTGCTGCCAACTGTGAACAACAGAAAAAAGAGTGAGGTAGAAAATCAACTGACCAACCGAAACCACTGAAAACTGACAGGATATAGCCTTTATTGTTAGGAATTGCTGGGAATGGGACATGGAGAAGGAAGGAAGGAGATGGACTAAAAAAAAACAAACCAAAAACAAACCAAAACAACCCACCAAAAACAAAAAGCAGGAAAGATAAAGAAGATTAAGTTAAAAATGACAGATTCATTTTTGGAGTACCCTTGAATGCTTGGTCTGAGTTTTTTCTTGTGATTTTGGAGGAGGGAACAATACTTTGTGCTATCTAGCACTGTCAGTGTGAAAAGTCTTGTTGATGCGTTTGTTTTGGAGTCTGTTCAGTGAATTTCCTTGAAATCAGCAATGTTCGTACAGGTCGCTAATCTCAGATAATTAATTCTGGAGTTAAGCCAGCTGCAGGCAGCTCATATTTCTCTTAAATGCATTTGTGCAGTACAAGGAGAGGGAGATTTGCCCTGATGCTTGCTTCTGAGAACTGAATTTTGGATGTGTTACATAAGAAAAGATACCAGGTCAGATTCATATTAGGGATAGATTTGCTCATGTGAGATCTTCAGGACAGGGCTCCCTGGGAAATGCTTGATTCTTGTGGATGACTGCTCACTTACGTGAGAGGTAGAGTGAGACCAGTGCTTGTGCTATTGGTTTAATTTGACTTGAGTCTTCTCTTTTCTGAAGTGTGGGTGATTCTGAGCACCTCAGAGCTTGTGTTCTGTCTTTGCTTTTAGAATTACTGTACAGCCTTAAGTACCATTGACTTTTGGATTAATTTGCATGTGCCGTAGATCTGAGGGTATCTCTGAAGTTTCTGGGTAAACTGCCAGCAAGGAGACTCCCAGAACAGATTTCCCTGAAAGCACTGACTGAATCGTCTGAGGGGACAATGTTGGCATTCTTTTTGCAGTAGAAGACATACAGAAAGCATGTTTGCAAATGAAGTTGTTGTCAGACACTGGTGGAGATGACAATTAAGGACATTAGAATGGATGTCTGACACAGCAGATCAATAAAAGTTACACGAAGCCTTCTGTTGCTGAACAAGCAAATCGGATACACACATCCGAAGATCTATCACTACACCATGCGATGTTTTTATCACAGAATCATGGCTCTTAAATTGGTAGTGGATCAGATCATTCTGGTGTTCTCGCTCCTAGTTCTTCTGGTTTGTGGTAACAGCCATCTCTTGGTGACTAGGGGGTTATCACCTTCATTAGTTAATTGCATCACAAAGCAAACACGGGATCAGTTCCTTTGTGAGTGATTGATGAGTTTGGATGTGTGAGGAGGCTGATCGCTTTCCACATGTGCACAATCACATATTCATGGAGGTGGGAGATTTGTTCTTTGGCTCCTCTCCTTCATCTGTTAAAATACCTGACATCAGCGTAGGAAAAAGCACAACAGAGTGAGGAGTTCTTTGGTTTTGGGCATCCCTAATTGCATGTATGAGTGGTCACACTTGCAGAGCTGTGTGTGAAGTCATGGTGGCTGTTACCTCAGGAGATGGAATCAGACATCAGATATCCAGCTCTGCACCTCAGATCACTCTATGGATGCCATGACAGTTTATTCATTACTTTCAATATGTACTTGGCCCTTCTTGTGATATATCGACTTAAAGAGCTTCCTTTCATTGCTTATAAGCAATAATGGACCTGAATTCTACAAACTTGGTCTCTCATCTGCGTGCATACAGTGTGCGTTTACAGTGCCTCTGCTAATGCAGAGGCATATGTTATTTTTGACATTCTTAATTATAGTGTGGTTAATGTACCAGCAGTATTTCTGCAGCATTAATAAACAGTGTTTATTTCTTTATAATGTGTATCAATTTGGGTCTGAATACCCAAATAAGCAAGTTTAAACTTCAATTTCCACCACTGTATTTACAAGCAAAATATTTAATGGAATATCAACAATTAGGCATTGCAGTAGGCACATTTAGCTTCAAATATGGGACAACTGATGTCACAAAAGGATTTACAAATGCTGTTTGCATTTAATTAGCCTTATACTGAGGCCCTAATATTTAAAAGGCTTGGATACATGTTAAATTGGTAGAAATATTTGTATATGAAAAGTTATGTGAATGCAGAAATGTCAGAATTGGGATGTAACTACGGAGAATGCTAAGAAGTACAATTATAAGGCTATCTAATAAAAAAGTATGTAGTATTAGTGCTTTCTATTTTAGCTGATTTTAGAAGTGCCACTTTTCCACTATTCATGAAAATATGGGTATTTTCAAGATAAATATGTTACCTCATTGAATTGAGAACATACCTTAAAAAAAAAAAAAAAGGCTGTATGAGAGGGAATTGTTTACCTGTAAGTTACTAATGTTACTAGCATTAAAGTATTGCAGTTTATTCTGAAGAGCAGAGAAAATAAAACTCTGCAAACGGAATCTAGGAAAGATGAAGGAGTTGTGTTGTCAAGAGCAAAGTCACAGCCAGGAACCACAAGCTGCATTACTCGTTAAATGTGCAAGTTTTTAACCCCTTTCTTAACTGTTTTTAGATAAATTTTAAGTAGTTCTAAAAAAATCATGAATACTAGTATGAGTAGGATATGACCTTCAGTCATCAGATAGTGTTATAGAAATACAGTCTTGTTATCTTGTATATAGGCAGGTAATAATAAGATTTCATTTTAATACTTACTATCCAGCTTTTTAAATGGTCACTCTGAGGCATTCTCTGTTAAGTATAGAGGGTTAGCCAAGAAAAAAATATTTCCCTGAAAAA
Organism: Perdix hodgsoniae; assembly: GCA_035772895.1. Taxonomy (NCBI): domain Eukaryota; kingdom Metazoa; phylum Chordata; class Aves; order Galliformes; family Phasianidae; genus Perdix; species Perdix hodgsoniae. Next base: position 5,408,073 of record JAPSGF010000048.1, on the reverse strand, counting down.
ATGAATAGCTTTCAAGTCAGAGGAATGGACAAGCAATTGTAGAGTTTTTGTTTTGTTTCTGTTTTCTGATTTCTTTTGTTTTTGCAAAAGAAATAGATGCTATGTTCTGCTAACTCTGATTTGAAGGGATGTGGCTAAAGTGATGGCTTGTATTTCAAATTCCTTTGCATTCATGATATGAGCAAGTTCTTTCCCTGCTATTAACAGAGCACATTAGACATGTGATCTTGCCTTTAGCCTGCTAAAAACAGAGTGGATATTTAAGAACAGCATTCTGTGTTTAAAAAAAAAAGCCAGCTGATGATAACGGCTACCATCACCCAATAGCTCACTCTGTCCCTGTATGACACACTTACACTTGTTGAAATGATTAGTGCTGCTTTGGTTTGAAAATGTGCCATTGTATCTGTGTATCTGCTGCCGACAACATCATTGCGTTTAAAGATGTAATCCTGTAACGCACAGCAGTTAATAAAACATGCTGTTCAGGATACTTTCTAAATGTTCCAAGCCCCATCCTCCTGGAAAAGCAGTGTTCCAGTTGGTGGTGTGACACTGCTGAGGAGGTTTGCCCCCTAAATCTCAAAAATAAGCACACATTTCCCACTCCATCAGCATTATTCCGTGAGAGCTGGTGGTGAGCTCGAGCTTATTAGGTGCTGAACAGAACTGGGATTTGTCTCAGAGGCTGCCCCTTAGACAAACAGAGCATGTTTCCTGGGGATGGTTAGCACTGTGGAAGTGGTTACCGATCACTCTCTTACTCCAGGGTTGTTTGCCTTTTTTTATTTTCTTTTTTATCGGCAGCATGGTTTGCTTCAGCCAGTTATGTAGTGAAAAAATGATTTCTTAGTCTGATTTACTTACTTTAGGTCATTGTTTTTATGCCAACTGCATTTCAAATAGTTAATCACATTTCACATAAAAAATTGAAAAGCTAAATTTCAAAGGATTTGTATCTGGAAAAAGATTTTAATGTTATGAAAGTTTTCAGAAGTGTCAATATAACTGACATAACTGAAAAAGAATGAATTCTACATAAAACAAATACAGTTGTTTACTTCTAGAAATCTGAAAAACATGAACAAGGGCAAAAGACCCGCTTTCAAGCTGCAAATGGTACTCAGTTACCTGTACGTAACATTGCTGTAACACTGATTTAAGAATGCTCTGCAGGTTTAAAAATGTAGAACTAGAGCACAAATCCTACAAGGAACTGTGAAACGACATGTCATATATTAGTGCCTGTTAGTCCTATTTCCACAAATGGGAATATGTCTTAGGTCGATCATGGTTTGCGTTGTTGACAAAACTGCTTTTTTCATCAGAAAATGACAGGTCATCGAAACGGATTTTTTTTCCGTGGCAGTTTTCTGCTTGAATTAAATGTTAAAATGATTTTGCAAGGGGGGTGGAATTCTTTAGAGCAAGAGAAATTAAGGACATTATGAATAAGACTCCGACTTATGAATAAGATGACTTATGAATAAGACTCTGAGAGGTTGGAAAGATAGCAGTTTATATCTTGCTTGACTTGACTCTGCTTTGGATTTTGCTATAATGTAGAATAGAGATTAGTTTCAAAACCTCAACATTTTCTGAAAACACAATTGTTTTCCAGTCCACACTGGATTCAGGGGCTCTGCGTAAGTGCAAAAGGTACTCTCAAGCTTGTAAGACAGGAGTGAATGTGTATATTGATGCCCTTGAGAACAACGTTGTGCAGCAAGGATTGGCAAAGTGAATAATCAAAAAGTAGAAACATTCAAATGCATCTACTAAATTCTGTGTATATATCCTCAGACTGGAGCATAGATTTGATTGTAAATATTGCAAATTATTTCAAAATGAAAATTGAACTTGAATGAATCTCAGCATGAAGATGCCAACATTCAAATTGATTCATTAGCTGGCCTGAATGCTGTGATAAAATTTGCCAGCACGCGTAGGGGAGGATTTATTCTGGATGATGTTTGTGTCATTAACAGGGGCCACCAGTGGCAACACACACAGAATGTGAGAACAGAAAAAAATTATAAACAAATAACAAAAATAAGACTCCTAAAAAGAACCACCAAAAAACAAAAAACCCACCCAAAGCAAACAAAAGAACCCCCAGCAAACTATCCACAGTTCTTTTTAAAAAAGGAAAGAAAAAGAAAAAACAGAAAGAGAGAATAAAGAAAATCAGGTTAAAATAATTTTTTTTTTTTTTTAAGTTACAATTTTGCAAACAGTATATTAGCCAGAAGGCAGTATAATGGAAGTTTTTGTTGAGCAGGGTATGCTTGCTTCAAGAAGCTGGTGTGCCAATAGAGGCACAGATCAAGTGAAGCTAACACACTGGGTGAATTATGTGTCCCATCACACCAATGACTGCAGAGCCATAAAACCACCCTAAGTGTTCTAGTTACAATCAATTACTTCATGCTTTAATCACATTTTAATGATGTATTAACCAAGATTTCAACAGCAATTAGTTTAATGGGTGTTTGCTTTTTTTTAAACTATTTTAACTATGACTATATCCAGTAAGATTAGAAAAATAATAAAGCGTTGATTGTGACCTCTTTCTTCTCCAGCAGTTTTGTGTGATGGGACTGAAAAGAAAGTTTTTTTTATTTACTGAACCTTAAGTAAGCCTGAAGTAATAGCTTGCTTGATGTGAGGTGATATACTGTGAGATTTTCTCAGCTAGAAAGATTCTGCCAAATGTAACATGCTGCACTGGAAATAGTTAATTGTCTCTCATTTTTAGGGCAGAAAGTATTATGCTGTCTCTTGATATTTAGGCAAAAAAATATATATGAGAAACACAAAATGAAAAATCATTAATCGTACTAATTTTTAATAGAGGGGTTTAGAGAAGTTCCCAGACACTCCAAGGTATTTTTGCTGATGTGCATTCTCCTTATAGAAACCTGAAAATTTTCTGTGGGCATCCAGTTTCTTGTAAAGCACTCCTAAGAATATTAACAGATAAAGAAAAGAGATTTCGCAGTTAAACCCACATAAAAACCCACATTAGGAATGATACCAAACTTAAAGAATGTTGTAAAATGAGCATGGAAAAATGTACAAAATGAATTCATGCCCATTTACATGCTTTCAGTCAGGCTACCAGATAACAAAGCCTCTGTCTTTGTGTTAACACTGCAGATTAGGTCAAGTTTTTACCCCTCTGAGCTCTTTTCCTGTAAATGACGGGTTTTGATGTGAAACAAGCAACATGTCAAAGCAAGTTGAAAGATGTAGGCATTTTATGCCATGTCACAATGACAGGCCGGTGAATATTTGGGCCATTAGGGGCTTATTAGTGAATAAATGACCAGATGGTTCAGTGATGCACAGAGATGGACAGAACTGGATGCTACTAATCAGCACTGTCTGTACTTGATGTCAAATCACATGACACAGTAACCCATGGATACCGAATAAAAGTTACCATTAGCAAGTCAATTTGATATCTGTGTGGTGTAAACAGACTTATAACTGCACTTCAGAGCTGCCTGTTGTTAAGAAGAAATAATGGTAGAGTATTTAAATAAACACACGCTCCCCTTATCAAGTTATGATAAATATAAATAGAATTTAAATTCCTAAGACCTTCTTTTTATTCTGGAGAGGCTGTGGAAGGACATTTACATATTAGACCATTTCCAAAGACAAAAAGGCTGAAGTGGAAATTCTGTAAAGGAGAAACACAAGACACTTAGAACAACATGGGTTAGCAACACAAAGTGATGGTTTGTGCATTTGTCACAGAAATACTAACTTGGTGAATAGGACCTGTTTTCTGGGAGAATGCTGTTTGTGTGATGGTGTATTTATTCTTTGATTTTACTGATGTCGACATATATTCACTTGCCACTGCCTTAAATTTTTCCCATGGGTTTTCGAAAATTTATTTCGACAAACCTTTGTTAGCAAGTCATATCCAAAGCATTGCACTGAGGTTAGAGGCGTTGGGGATCTGACAAGAATTGGATCTTGTACCGCTGTGCAGGAGAGATGGTGCCAGGCTGCATGGAGGAGTTGAGCCAAGGCTGGGGTGAGGGCAAGAGAGGATGCGGCACTGCTGCACTAAGTCTCTGTAATCCTAAAGGAAATTGTGCCTGGAATTCAGTGGAAGGACTCTTACAGGACTGGAGAGGTTTGGGCTACATTGCTCTCTACAAGTCCATAACTAACATGCCAGCAAACGCATGTTATTTAGGCAGAAAGGTGTGCTTATCTGCGGTACTTATTACTTATCTATCGTGATTCTTTATAGAACGTGGGGACAAATGGAGAGTTATAACCAATGGTGTTGGGTGGTGTGCTAATGTGATATACAAAGTGTTTCGAAATGCTGAAGAACACTAGCTTGAATTTTTCAGTCTGAGAAAACCACTGTAAATGCACGTTCCCCTTTTTCATATGGTGAGTGATATTAGTATTCACGTTGTAGTTAGGTGGTGAATAATGCAGTAACATTTGATGGCTCTAATTGTGGCTAACCATTAGTCCCCTTTCATCATGATTCTCTCTCTTGCCCCTCCTTTGCAGAATAAGTGTGGAAGAGTTTTTTTTTATATGAGTGGCCTTAGAAACTGAAACTGTGATGTTCCCATGATTAAATATGGCATCAGAGTGTGCCTATTTTAAAACCCTGCTTTTTTATAAAGATGATTTATAAAGATTTTTATAAAGATGACACAAAGTTAATAAAATATAAAGTGTATTTTAACTGGTTAGTTATATTTTAGGAAACTTAGGCTTTACTGCTTGAACTGCCACAGTAACCACTGCAATGGTGTATTCTCACACTAATATCTTTAACTGAATCTGATTCAGTGATCATATGAAAATGTCTGGGGATAAAAACATTAGCAAACCAGACACACATCTGGGGACCTTTTGACTGGAATTCACAGTCATGGGATATTGTGGAGAACGAAAATCAAAATGGATTAGAGATGTGTATGTAAGGGATCAAGAGTGTTAAGTTGTAGAAACTGTTAGGTGTGTTTTGGCGTGCTTGTGTCAATGACATCAGAAAATTTTTTCGATATTGAATTCTCCACTGATGTAATTTTAAAATTACTCTATTTGTGGGAGAAAGGGTTTTCTGCCTTATCCCTTTTCCATTCTTTCTGATATTAAACCTGAAAATGAAGTGTGTCTGCAGGCTTTAACAGAATTCTGAAAAAATGCAGTGGTTCACGCTCTGCTTCTATTAAAAACTTGAATTCTGGAGTTAAAAGTCTACAAAGAGCTGAAGATAAGAGTCACATAAACTTCTGTGGCTTAAAAAGGCTTTAGTTATAACTTGATAACTTGTGAATGCTCATTCAACAAGATAGCATTCCTTCTTAATGTCTGATCTTCGGGGTACTCTGCTTTGGGGAGCTGGATCAAACATCCATTAGTTGAGACTGAGGTCACTAATTAACACTTCTTTAGCTACATTCATTTATTTCCATAATGTTTAACTGCAAATGTGATGAATGTGAAGTCTGAGGCATGGAGTTTACTACAAACCAGATTGATGCTGACTTTCCTACTCGCCTCGTGATGGACTGTTTTATGCCTATGGTTTTCTCTGGTTTATGTAACCAGATGACTACAGACTGATGGACCAATTTAACTCTTTGCAGATGTCAGTATGTTCACAAGGTTTTTTCTTTCTGAAAAGAAGGACCTGATCATGTTTACTGTTGAAGACAATGCTTCTTTAAAGTAAATGCAACTTTCTTGGATCAGCTACTCCTTATGTAAGGATCTCGTGTTAAAAAAGAAAATTTTTGGATGGAAACAGATTTATTTCCAGCAAATTCCATTGATTTTTTTTTTTTCCTCTTGGTATATAAAATATTTGCATGGCATTACTAAGTAATTTTGAGAAGTGAACAGATGTTCTCTGTGGTAGTTGTTATGCTAGGTAATGGATGTTCAGTGGAATATGCTTTAGCATTTTGTTAGTTCTGGAGTGGTCTGACTATGATCTTTGTAGGTCCCTTTCATCTGAACTATTCTAATACTATAAGCCCTCAGCCAAAACCAAGACCATCTCACATGTTGGGTGTCTGCAACCTCGTTGCAAAAGGTAGGTGTCTAACAAATGGTTCCTAAGAAAGGATTAGTAGAGGTATGCTCTCAGATGCGATCTGTTGCTCTTCCTCTGACTTTTGTGTCTGAAGACACACATTGGTATCATTGCTGGCAGGAAGCCATTTAGACTCATCAGCATTACCCAGGCAAAATTTTTCCCTCTCCTGCCTTGCAGCGCTGGCTTTCCACCTCTCCCTGCAGTTCAGTTGAACATTTGTTCTGTGGCTTGCTGGACACAGACATGGATGTTCCAGGGATATGGAGGACATGAGGTGTTCAAGAGCCTAGGTTTTGCTTCACCTTTCAGTGAGGACTGTCTTGCTTTTCAGCTGTCTTAACTCACTTCTAAGTAAAACTGATGTAGGATAAAACAAACCGCATGACATATATTTGAAAGTGTATCACACTCTCCAATCCAGACAAAAATCTTCCAGATTTTTCTACAGAGATACTTGGTAGAAAATTTTAAAATGCACATTTTTATCTTTGCTAGATATGGAAAGCCCCCACAAAACAATCATTTTAAAATTTTAGTGTATATTCAAAATTAAACCAGCCAATATTCTAAAATTAGGCAAGTATTTTGGAGGGCAAATCTCACAATGTAGTAACAGCTTTAGAGAACAATGACAAAGACTGTTTGAGGTAACTGTGTTAAATTCTGTGTCTTAGAGGACATAGAAGAAAATCTAGCTGCATACTTAAGGACCATTTCTGTTCCCACTGAAGTCAAATGGATCTTTGACATTGCCCTTTGCTGAAAAAGCATGACCCCATATTTAGTGCATTACACTGAATAATTGCAACATAGCTGCAGAATGACAAGAAAAAAAATTATGTCTTTGACCTGCTGCCTCTAGTGGCTTTGTTATAAGTTTGTTGAGGATGCAGCAGCATCAGATAAGCTGCTGTTTATTTACTAATTAATTTACCTGTGTAGGAATAGCTTTTTGCCTTTTGCAGTGGTTTCCTAGCAATTCTGTTCTGATATGCATCCTTTGTTTTCAGTGACAGGATGTGTGGGTGACTGGGTGTGCATGACCATGGGCTTTCCTGTCATCAAGTGTTGGGATAATTTTCATGATTACCTGTTCTTTTGGCAAATTAATTTGAGTAAGTCTCCCATTTGTCTATACCTTCAGAGGTTTGGGATTTGAGTCAAATTCCTATCAGAAAAGCAAAGCAGCTGATCATTATATCTCTATTGCATATTTCAGTTCGTTTTAATGAAGTTTACGAAGGAAGGTTTTGAGCACATTTAAAACAATTTGAACTTAATTCTACTGTGACAGAGGAAACATTCACTGCAGTAACTGACCCAGCAATCTTTCTTCTGACCATCGAGTTCTAGTCAGGAGTCTATTTCGGCACCATAATGCATGTATTTGTGTTTATAAACGTGTGTGCTATGGTAGGTAAGCTGCACAAAAGCAACATATAGTGCCTTCTAGTTGTATCTGAAAAGCACTCTCTGAAAGTACTTTTTTATACACAAGGAGTTTTGTCAAATTCTCTCTAATATTTTTAGGTTTTGAGATGAATAGGGTAGCACTGAATACTAGTGCAATAATAGAGATGAAGGGGTAGCACTGATTTCTGCCTTGAAATATCTACTTAGCTCAGAATATATTAAAATTTTCTCGTCACTCCATTTTCCCTTTCTGTATTAACCCACCGACCAAATCAAAATGGCTACATTTACCCACCACAGTCTTGGCCTGCTTGTGGTGTCAGCTCTGGTGGCTGAAGGAACATGAAATCTTGCTGTCCTTGCTGTGCTAGCTTGATGGAGCAGCATTTACATTTATGGCAAGTAAAAGAATTTAAATGAAGAAAAAACGTTCCCCACTTGGGATGCCCTATCTGCATACACCAAATGGTGTAACTTTTTATGGTCTTTCTGTGGCAGAAAGCAACATCTAAATGAATGGAGGAAGATCAGTTTTCAAGAGGAATGTGACAGCGCAGGCAGCCTCTGTCCTATAAACTCCCTGGATCCCCTAAAACTTCACAACTTTTCATACAAGAACACTTCCATTGAAATTTCTGGCATTGCTATGCTTCAGATTTTCCAGACTAAAAAGTTTCAGTACTAATTTCAACTCAGGCTGGAACAAGAGCAAATACCTCAAAATATCAGTGTCACAGAAAAAAAAAAAAATTATCAACTCTAAATGAATAAATGATAAAAAAAAACAAAGCCCTTCTATTTTCTCGTTCCTATCCTGCTCTTCTTCTCTGCCCTCTTCTGCCTTTTCTCATGCTCTCAGTCCTGAGTTAATTTTCTCCTCACTGACCAAGACTAAGCAAGAAGCAAGTATGACAACGGAAGCAAGTATGACAACAGAAAGGTGTGCTGCTCTCTTTTTCATTCTCTTTGAAAGTCAAACAAACACAAAACATCAAAGCTCGTAAAGCCCTGACTGAGCCATAAAGGGCTCCTCCCTTTTCACTCCATCTTTTATTCACCATGCAGGTGATGCGTCCTAATGCCAGGCTGCTTTATGCTTTATTAGCATCCTGCTTTCAGCAGGCATTACTTCCTAAACACACTGAGCAATGAAAATGAAAATTTGGATTTACTGGAAAATATTGAACTTCTCTTAATTTTTGCTGTGTATATAATTTCCAAATTTAATATATATGTATCTGAAACTTGCAATTACTAAGATGGATACTGGTAGGGGTAGCACTGATTTATACCTTGAAATATCTATTTAGTTCAGAATATATTAAAATACTTTGGTCAAATCTCAACAAACAAACAAACTGGTTTTCATGTAGATATAATTTATTATAAATAATTTATCTGGACCAAAGATAGGCATTTAGTCTTATGTAATTATAACACTTTTGCTCTGATGAGGTTGACTTATAGACTGTGGGGAGTATTATAGCCAAAACAAGCTTAAAATTCTAATTTTATGACGAACAAGTTACCTGGATGTTGAGTGCCTGATGTAGCAGATATCCTTAACTTATGACCAATCAAGAAATACAATAAATCTAAAAAAACCAAGACATATCTTTAATAAGGCTAATAACTTCAGCTTTTAAAAATTGCCTCTAGTTTACTTATTTCAGTCTGAGAATGAAGGAGGGGCCCTTGTATTTTCCAGTATTTCACGCTGGGAATGACATATTAACATTGCTATTGTTGGTAAGTAAGTTTTTGTACAAGTTGATTGTACTTATCCAATCTGCAGAAATCTAGACATTTCTAGGGAACAAAATTTCGGAGGGGTCATCTTCAGGGTGGGGAGGAAGAAAATGCTCTGTCCTTCAGGGATGATGATGATAAGAACATGGATTATGACTGGAAAATTAATTGGACTTAGTGGTGGTGGTTTTTTTTGAGTTACAAGGTGTGGTCCCTTTGTGTGCAGTCTCTGTGCTGTACCACGTGCATCCAAAAGCTCACTCAAAATTCAGAATCTGTAGAAACGATGTTTATGTTTCTGCATCTTAGAAAGACAGAGCTACAAAAAGCTGTTTCATACACCTGATTTGAAGCAGCTAACTTTGTTCAGAGTCCTCTGGGACTCCACACAGAAGACTTACCTTCATATGTAGGCATGCCAGCTTGATGTCTAATGTGACATGGGAAAAAGGGCCAAACGCTGCCAGTACTGGGCAATTGTTACAGAACAGAGCTGTGAGCCTTGCTCATGATTCTGAGTGGTTTCTCTTTACTGAAATGATTGGCAAAGACTAAAGAATTTATAGGAAATAAGATGAAAAAAGGAATGCATAGATTGTTATAGAACTACTGAAATTCCTCAGCAGTAGTGCCTTTTGTTTTCTCTTGTAGTCAGTTGAACATGAATAAGTTCTTACATTAAAGTTCCTCCTTGCTTACATTCTCTTTCATACAGTAATTAGCTGTTATAAAAATTATTTCTTATATGTACTTGCCTGTGGTTATTTGGGTAACATGCTTTCATCTGTGTGTGGATGGTGGAGTTGAATAACAGTGAAAATCTTTAAGGTAGAGGAAAAAATGCTTCTTATATCTTTTTTTTTCCTTTTTCTTTTCTTTTTTTTTCTTTTTTTTTTTTTCCAATAGAAAACATGGAATCGTTTTTAAATTCAGAGGGATTTTGAGACTGAGCTTTAAAATCCTAGGGTATATGTGTGAAATAATCTATCAACTAAAAGCTATGGGCTGGTCAGCTGACCTACAACCTCTGCTACTCTACTACTCTCCAGTGTGCAGTAGTATATGATTCATATGCACTTATTTCTGACTGTGTTCATCTTAGAAATAATCATTCTAGATAAATGTATTCAGTGCTATGACTGCTCCATCCATCATATTAGGTAGGGTTGTGCAGCTGAATGCAGCTCTGTTCCAAATAATGATGGTCTCTAATATTTTCCTGAAAATGTGGGTAATTTATTATCATAGGCTAATTATGCCCAATACGGCTACAGGCTGACATTTATATCGAGAAGTGGGCTGGAGGGAGTCAGGAGGCATTGCTTTGTCACCAGACCAGTTTCTGGGAAGGAATTTAGCTGCTTGTCCAGCATTTCTGCCAGAGCTCTGGGAAGCAGATCCATCCCTGCAGAGCCTCTTGGATGCATTCTCTTCTTTCTCATTTTGGACAGGATTGATGGCTCCTGGTACCTCTCCTTGCCTGGGGATCACAAAGGCTCCTCCTCTCCCCACATCCTGGGCAGAAGTGCAGATGCTTTGTTTCAATGACAGACCCCTTCCCACCTAAGCTAGATCAGTTACTGGATTTGCAGGTTGTTGATTCCTGAAGTCATGGCATTGGTTTCATGTCCAAGTGGCAACTTCCAGTGATTTCTTCTCCCCATTTATGCATGCACAGATAAGGGATGCAGAGCAGTAAAGGTTTACAACCTTCTGCCTCTCATCTGGGACACGTTCAGCTCTGTGTCTACTCAGGAAAACTGAGACCTAAGAACTTAATTCAAGATGTGATCTCCCAGGCAGATAGAAGAAATGTCACCCAGCCTCTCCTTTGTAATGCCACCTTTGCAGTGCTTCTCTTCTGTTGCTGTTCTTTGATCAGAAGTGAACAACTGAGTGAAGCATCATTTTTATTCTTAGGCAATGTGTTTTTATTTGTCTGAGGGATTACTCCAGAATACTTCTTCCTTCTCCAAAGAAATGACATTTTATTTCTCGACCTAAGTGGGAGTGAATGGTACATTACATGTATTTTCTGTTATCTATGTGTGAAATAGTTCAGTTTTCAGATTTTTTTCTTGAATCCCAGTTTATAATATTTACTCTTCTCTATTTGTGAACGTCTCACCACTGTAACCAAAGGTATTGCAAAGAATTTTATCATAGCCCTTCCATAATTTTGAAAACTTCTTTTAGGTCACAGCTGTTGCAGTTATTTTCCAGGGAGAATAACTCAACTCCCTTAACCTTTTCTTACGGCTTAGATTTTGGAGACCTTATATTATCTTTGTTGCCCTATAGTATATCCTTTGCACGGCAGTGCTGTGCTTTCTGCATCACTGTGCACAGCCCTGCAAAAAGACCTAAGTATACTCCATATTCGTTATAGCTATTTAGGATCTTTTCATACAGGAAGTATATAACCCCTTCTTCACCATTCTATCCCCTTGCTAATGCTTTATTTCTTGTTTGCCTCTCTTCCAGCTGCTGTGCACTAGGTTGATGGTTTCAGTGATTTTTCTACAACAATTCCCTGAAGCCACTGATTATGGTAGGGTGCCTTGCTTGGTAAGGGACTTAGCAATTTCAGCATCAGGGAATTTATGCTGGGTAGTCCTGGGGGGTTAACCATATCAGTCAGAGTGCTTTGAGGCAAAATTATCGTTCATGAAAGCAAACACTGCAGCACACATAATGATATTTTAGGCCAGAGAATAAAAGTACATCAAGATAGTGGTTCATTGCATCAAAAACAAAACTGCAGGAAGCATTTTCCATTATTGTTGTCTTTGCCGCTGCTTTGAAAGAGCAGTGCTTCTTTCTTAGAGGTGTAGGTCAGAGGGATGTGACACTGAGGTTCACATAAGGAGAGCAGCCAAGACAGCAGAGAGCAGTTTTGGGTCTTTTAAACTGCAGAGATGTTCAGATGGCAGTCAGCAATTTCTGGATCTGTGATTAATTATGTGTGAGTTTAGACAGGACAGTTTGTTCTTCATCATAGAATGCCAGAAATAAGCTGGGAGCTTCTAAGCAGGTTATTACGTATTTGTTTGTCTGGGAGGTAGGATTTGTCCTTGGTCTTATGGTCTGTACTGGAAAACAAAAGGCATAATCACATTTTAGCCTAGTTAAGTGTGCTCATCTAATTATTGGAATGCAAAGAGTTTGCTGCCATCAAACATGGGTTGCATTGCAGCTCCTGGAGTACAGATCCACATCTGGGAGACTTTCTGCAGATGAGGCAGTGACCTACCTTCCCTTCTTCAGCTTATACTGACAGTAAATCAAAAACAAGAAAAATACCTGTGAAAACAGGGCAAAAGCATTTTTCAACACAATTACAGAAGGTATGATTGAGATGAGTTGAAGTTTAGGGAGGCAAAGAAGAAATGACGAAGAACCAGATTAAATTATCATGTTAGAAACAACCCTCATAGATGAATCCCACTCTCCTCAACTTGCAGAAGACAGTGGCGTGGCATTAGTAGTACTCTTGACCTTGATTTCCTAAGCCACTAGACGAGGAAGTAAAGCGCATCTGTTTCCTTGGCTGTTCGCTGACTTGGGTAGTATAGAGAAGAATCACTTCTTTGAATGATTTCTAAAATCTTGTCTTGAAGTTTTGTCAGGCCAGGCAAGTGGGAGAAGAAATTACTTGAATGAAATGCTAACTTATTTTGAAACATCTCCTTTCTAGCAGCCTCTCTTTTTGCTTTTTCACCTATATCCCATTTCATCTACCTAGATTTATCTCTAAACTTCAAGTAAGTACCAAAAGCAAATCTCCAGAGGTTGCACTGAAAGAACATGGTTACTGTGCATCGTAATAATGGCTTGATAGTTGGACTAGAAGATCTTAGGGCTCCTTTCCAACCTTCATGATTCTATGATTCTAAGTTGTCTGGCTAAATTAGAATTGGGTGGCCAAACTGCAAATAGTCCTGGCAGCGTGGGGGAAGGCTCGTCAGCCTGGGATGGTTAAAGGGGGGCTGTAGCAGCTGGCACAGCCTCTTCCCATCACTCTTCACCTCTCTTTGTGGTCTGTCTTCTTCATTTCTGGTTACTGTTGAAATGGTTGATTGTAAATCACTTTGAAATCCTTCAGAAATATCAAAGTCCTTGTCTAAGTGTGCAATTTTCTTATGATCTGAGGTACTACCCCCAAACAGTCAACAGATTTGTATTAAGCCATACTGCGAAATAATTTTTAAGCATTTCTGCTTGACTGGAAAATGTTTATTTCCTAGTGCTGGCATGGTACTTTAATCTGCAGAAGAGAGAGGATTTAGGAATATGTGCAAGCTAATGACAAATCTTAAGTACTATATCAATAGAGACATTAACGAGGTGGTGGAAAATGAGAGACTGGATCCCTCCTGTTGATTGCCTGACCCAAGACTTTGCAGTATTGGTGGGCACTGATGTGTTTCACTGTTGCGCCCACATCCCCAATGTGATGGGATGAGGAGATGATGATCCTGAACAACGCGTCAGCCGATTCATTATAAAATGATTATTCCCAGCCAGCAAGCTGTTGCAGAGTAAGCTATTCAATAGTATAACTACTTTTATATTGTAAACTGTATATCTGTGCCATTTTAAAACAGCATTTCTGTTTTAAAACGTCACAGACTGCTACAAACTGTATGCCTGAGAGACCCCATGGAGGGTGGCAGCACCAGATGTGCACCAGCCCCAACAGCTTCTGGCTGTTTGGGCACAGGGGAGCTGCAGGGCCTCTCCCAAGACTTCCACAAGTGCTGCAGCCTGCTCTGCCACCAAGTAGCGGTGCAGAGCCTTAGGAGGTATCCTATAGCTTAGCAAGGTGCATTTCTTGAGGAAATAAACAACAGGACTTCTCTGCAAGTAACTCAGAACAGAAGTACTTTATAGTTGTTCTCTGCATTGTAGGAAAACCTCTCAGCTAGTGGCAAGTGATTTTTCTCCTACTTCGCCTACCTTCAAATTTCGGGAGTCTGACTAAAACTTGTCTGCTTTCTCTCTATTTTTACATAGAAGACTATTAAGGAAACAGTCATTACTCTGGGTAAAATAGACTTAATACAGATTAAAAGTGTGATAACAATAGAGCAAATAAATTTTTAGTGACAGTTTACTGAGAAATATTTGTGAATAGTTTACTGGGAGTTTTGCTATTTTAATTATTTAGCTAATTAGATATTGTCCATAGGAATCTGTCATTCCAAAAAAGAAGAAAAAAAATAAAGAACCAACTTTACTGTGATCCCACTTTTTTTCAAATGAATTTCATTGCCATCAAATAAAGAACATGTTTGTGTTTGTTTCCTCTGTTTAAATTCTGCTTCCTCCTTGTGAAACTGTTAATATGGTAGGGCCCTGCTCTGAAATTGCCTACAAACTCTTAAAAACATAGTTAATTACAGATTGCCCAATTTAAAGTTTACAGCATTCTTGATACATGCAGAATATATGAAAGGTTTTTTATGTTAACCACCAAGAAGAAACACATTGTACTCTTTCTGTGCGCTTGGAGATCAAGCAAGAAGGGGGTCCTTCTGCCAGCAGCAGCAGAGATACACGCTAAATAAAACCAGGAAGAAAAACCTACAAAATTCTGATGGTAATATAGATGAAATCTACTCAACCACTTTACAATGTAGAGAGGAGTCTTGCTTTTGTAAAGTATATCACTTCTGGCTGGAGATCATACTAGTTTAACTTATGGTCTTAAACCTGTTAACAATATAAAGTTAGTCTGCCTTTCAACTCAAAAGTCAAAGTAATTTCTGCAACTCTTCCCAAGACTTGCCAGAACTGTGGAATGTGCCAAATCAACCTGTGGCACCTCCTGGTAAGGAAAGAGGAGAGTGAGGCATCTTGAAGCTCTGTAGTGCATGTGGGCATGAATAATTTTCCAGAAGTGAGTAAGTACGCACTCAGAAAGGGAAGACTTGTGCTGGAGAACAGCATTTTCAGTTGGTCCATCATGTTAAAAGAGGTGGACAGTAGCTCCTAGGTGTGTGAATTGGGTGGAACAGAGGTGCTCTCTGCTCTTAACTGCTCTGATCCAAGCACTCAGTTTCTTTTACTTTTTTCTTTTTTTTTTTCCTTTCTCATTTCTGTGGGAAGAACAGAAAGGCTTGCTTCAGTTCCACATGGGCATACCCAAGCTGCCAGAACCTTCTGCTCCATACCAACTCCTTGTGCTGCAGATGTCCTGCAGGTGTGCTCAGGGCACTGTGGCATTCAGATCAACCTGAGATGCTGGAGAAATGCTGGGGCATGTTAAAGATGGCACTCAATAAGAGATGTGCAAGGTAAGAGAGGCTGGCGTGGTCTGAACAAACAAAGACTGAGGCTGTAGCTAAGTAATTTCGGAGAGAAATGCATCTTGGTGGGGATCACCTGACATTTTCTTCAGATACCTCAGAAGGGGAAACAAAATGTAAAACATCCCTATCTCGTTGTATGTCATTTTTTTAAAGTGACAGCTGATTACATTTTAGGGATGTTTTCTCATTTTCAGAATTAAATCAGTTTGGCATTCTGTAGCAGATAGTACTCATTAACCTTTTAAGGATTGCCAAACTGGTCTGAAGCATTTGTGGAAAAATGAAGAAATGAAAAAAAAGAAAAAGAAAAAAGTTAAACATCACAGACCTGATGCTTTTTGAAGCCACAGTTAGCAAGCACCTGGTCTTCTCCTTGTGGTAACTTACTAGGTGTGATGCTTGGTTATGTTATGTTTAAGCAGGTTTCAAGATAGTACTATCTATGAACAAAACTTATAAAATACACTATGAATGATATTTATTACCTGAACAGACTTTCATGTTTACAGTGATTCTAGGTTTTTTTTTATTAATGATTTTGTGTTTACTCTTCCAGATGATGGGGAATAGAAAATGAAAGTTTTCTTTCTAAGCCCAAGTAAGCACATACAGCAGAAGCCAGGAAGAAAAGAATGGCTTGATTTTAAACCACCACTGGTGACAAATTTGGGAATCTGTAAGTAAAAACAAAGTAGGAAATTCAATGTTATTCTGTAGGCTTCTATCTTTCCTTACCTCCTTCATCACTCAAAATACATTGTGGAGAGGACCTGGGAGACATCCAAGCCATGGTTATTTGTATAAAGTACATATTGCGTTGGGAAGGGAGAGCAAAACTAAAAATTCTGATATACATATTTATGTAGATGTATATGTGTGTGTGTATACATACATATATATATACATATATATTTGCGCACACAATTATGAGCTGAGTGTTGGTCTGACCATTGTCTATGATGTTTACGGTCTTGGATAGTCTGCTTGCCATAACTGTTGTGCTGTTGTTACTTCAGTACCTTAAAGGCTTCATAATGTCCCCATTTTGTGAAATAGACCTCAGGCTAAGTAAGAAAATAAGATTATACAGATTAAGCTGCTACTTCATTTATGTTATTACAACTCTCCTGTAAGCTAAGAAGGTTCATAACAGCTTCTACCAGTAATATTTTTCTTCCATGTGAGGTGGCTATCCCATCACTAAATAACACCTATGTGTTATTTTTGGTGGTTTTAAATAAACATAAAAACATTCTGACACAACCCTCCTTCTAAGGAGAGGAGAATGGCTCATGTCCTTAAGTTGGCTACAGATCATTTCCCACAGCAGGTTTATGTCTATAAAGTACCCAGATCTAGACTCCTTAGCAAGGGCTTTGGCTTTTCTCTGGTCCATCACAGATGGTGGCTTTGCCACCTTATAATGCAAAGACAATTACACAGTCACTTAGCTCATGCAGAGCCCAAGTCTTAGAATAACTGTGCTGGAGCTTTGATATCAGTCAGCTGACCATAATAAAACCAACCAAGGCAACTGGAGGTCAGCTGGGAGAAACCACCCTTCTCTGAACATCTACTGGTAAATTAAAGTACAAGATCCTCCAAAACATCCAGGATTTTTCAAGATACATGGCTTGTCAAACTTCTTACCCTATCTTTCCTCTTTAGAGGATAAAACAGGAAAGTGAGAAGAACAATGATAATGCTGACATATTCATCCTATCCCCTCTATCTCCAAGTAACTTGGAGAAAAGAAAAAACATAGAAAATAGCAGGATGTCTTATAGCTCAATCTGTTTAGAGACAGGGAAATAGGGAAAATGTTTTTGAGTGGTTTCTGATCAATCAGCAGATTTTCCAGTTGCTGTGTATTTAAGGTGTATTCTGAGGTAGTCATGGTGAATTTTGGAAGAGTAGGAACTCTTGATGCGAGTAAGTTTCATAGCTCTTTTAGCCATGTTCTTGTGAAATGCAAAGTGGAAGAGAACTTAAGATCTGGAATTGTGCATTGAATCTTTATAGGACATGCCCACACAAATAGAAGATGTTTCATCTTACTGAGAGTAGACAGGTGTAAAACCACAACCAAACATTTGCAGTGGAAGGGCTGTTGAGGTCAGGGTGCTTTTCACCTCTGTTGCAGCAAGCATTTCTCATAGTATGGGCACCAGCAGCCTGTCATGCCTGATGTGCACTGGATTTAGATCAGATCTCTCTTAAGGGAAACCTGCCCTCTGCCCCTCCTTGTGCCCATGTGTTGCACCTGTAGTCAGCTCAATGGAAGGTGGGGAAGGTGAGGGACAGCCTCTTTTAGGTTCAGTCTCCTGTCCTACAGCACAAAATGTATCGGATGATGTAACGATCTGTCAAGCAACAACTCTTCTTGAGCTCGGGTGGAGACTGTTGGCTCCCAGAACATGTCAGCTAATTAGCACTTAAACATCCGTGTAGCAAAGGCTATAAGTGTATGACTATTTTACTTTATGCTTAAATTATTGCATGCATTTTTAACTCATGAGAGTGCGTTTGGTATTTTTTCTAGAATTTCCAGGCTCCAGAGATGAGTTTAACTTAAATACTTACAACCAACAGGAATATACGGGTTTAAATTTCTTTCCTTGCCTTACCAAAATTTCATACAAAGGAATAAAAAAACCTCAGACAGCATGGTTAGGAAGCAAAAACATCCTGCACTTTTGTTTCCTACATGGTTCTATCCTGGAGCTGGTTTGGACCAACCATGGCACACTGGGTTGCTCTCCTTGGTCCTTTCTCACCAGAGCTTGAGGGCATAGTAAGGAAGGTATGTCTGGAGAAGATTTAAAGAAGGTGGTATCAGTTTCTTAACCATATTTCACCTTTCCTCACGTGTGGGGCTTTGTAAGCAGTAGCCTTTGGATGGTGTTGGTGCTTGCAGCACAACTGCGCCTGTCCGCGCATTAAACCTTGACTGCGGGACTCTCGTCACAAATGAACTGTCAAATCATTACTACGTTTGATGCAGCATAATCTGTCTTGAAATTAGAACTGGTCCATCCAGGCTTGAATTTCACTTGCTGCTGAGGCTAATACACTGTTTTGAATATGCATTCATGGAGATTCACATCCACTGGGATCCGAAGGGAGTACAAGTTAAGAGCAGATTTTCTGAATTAGCATGTCGAGAGGGAAAGGTCTTTCATTTACACTGCTGCAGATGCCTCTCCCTCTTGTTCATTACAATTGCATTTCATCAGCTTTATGATGTCCACATGTCAATTGAGTGTGAGGATTTTGCACACAAAAGAGCCTCAGGGAAAACGACTTCACTAGCTAATCAGCTGATTATCATACCTCAAATGGGCTGCAGTATGCTGCTCCAAATACTACATCAGCAAGAGCGGAATTGAAGATTAAGACAGCAAAAAGAAAGCTCTACAGCCCAGTTTAAAGAAATCAAACAGGAATTTGTCGGGGATAGAAAGAAGCAAATATAGTTGGGACAAGAGCCTTTGAAGTATCCTGAGGCTTATTACAAAAAATAACAAAGCCTTATTTCAAAAGGTGTGGGGAGGTGAAAGGTTAATTAACTGTATTATCTGCCTGTTTATGCCCAGCTGTGTAAAGCTCAACAACACAAGCTCCCACCCTGGTTTTAACATTGCATCCGAGAATCCAGACGAGTTGCAAGAACAACCTCTCCTAATAATTGAATTAGCCTCAGAGCGAGCTGGAGGTGCACAGCACACAGCCTGGATCTCACACTGCTTCCTGCCCCTCCTATGCACCTCCTATTTGGATGGGCTTCTGTAACGTGTGGTCTTTAGCAACCGCTTTCCCTAAATGACCAAAACAATAATAGAGGGTCCTACGGAGAGTCTGGCACAATAGCTGGTGGCAGCTGTAGGTGTGGGTTCCCCCAGCCTCGGAATGCAGATCTCAAAGAAGTAATGTTTAATGGCTAGTGTGGGCTTTTTCTTTTTGTCTGAAATTTACCAAAGTTTTATCCCAGCTCCCTGGAGCCTTCCCCAAGCCTATCTAAAATGCAGTTAGAGCAGAGGCTGTCTTTTGCTTCACAGAGCGTCTGCCTTATGCTTTCATCAGAGTAGTCTAACTCACACAGATGCACTATTTAACAATGCCATCCCCTGCTTTCATCAGAAGGGGGAAGGTTGCAGAGCTGAGCCCTGAAGAATAAGGGGGGCAGGTCCCCTGTGATCGGCGAAAGCTGAACATCGGTGCCAGTTTCCATCTGTCATGATAGCCTATCTCCGAACCTTCAATCTGTCAAAAGCTTGCTGCCTAGCTGAAGGCTCCAGGAGATTTGGTGCACTAAACACATTTGACAACAGCATTATCACTGCAAGGAGCCCAGCAAAATGCCATCAATGTGTTAATTGTAGCTGGCTATGTAAAATGTCACTTCCCATATCATTTTACAGCAGCTTTGCCTATTTCACAGCTCCTAATTTTCCACACTTTACGAGTACGTGGATTGTTCGTGTAGAAATGTGGTTCTTTTTCATGTCAGCTATGGGTCGTGGTTTTTTTTGTTGTTTGTTTGTTTGTTTTTTTTCCCTCTTGTTTTGCTTTATAAATAGAGGCTTAATTTGGGTTTAATGCTTTGCTCCAAGGATGCAGTAGCATCTATGGAAAAATAAATAAATAAAACACACTAGCAAAAATGAATTGTCCGTACATTGCTGCTGTTCTAATTTAATATCTCATTGGAGATTTATTCCTGGGTTTGTACGTTCTTTAGTGTATAAATGATTCATTTTGCTGCTGCTACTGCAGCAAACTGCCTTTATTGAGTGCACAGTATTTTTACATCCCTGAGAGTTTTCCTCCATCATGATGTAAGAACAGTTCTGTAATGATAAACATGAGAGTACAGCATAAATAAATGAAAAATCCCCCTTGAAGATATGAATGTGC
Source organism: Perdix hodgsoniae (assembly GCA_035772895.1). Lineage (NCBI taxonomy): Eukaryota > Metazoa > Chordata > Aves > Galliformes > Phasianidae > Perdix > Perdix hodgsoniae. Next base: position 5,387,589 of record JAPSGF010000048.1, on the reverse strand, counting down.
TTTTTAGCACCCAAGTAGCTAATATTCAATTTCTGGTACAACCAGTGCCAGGTGTTAAATTTCTCTAGTTACTGTCACTAATGCAAATTAGATTCTTTTTGTGCTCGTAAAAAATCAAATCCACATTAGAAATTAGCTATAAAACGTAATGACTTAAATGCTATAGTGTTTTACAAATCTCTCTGCATTTCTGTTGGAGATAATGCTATAAAGCTAGGAAAGGATAATAAAATATGGTAGAAAGTTGAGTTATTTAAAGGTCTTTTGTGACTGCTTACTCAGGGATTTGATGTATTATTTCGCTTTCTTTGCTTGTTGGAAGAAATAAGCATGCTTATGATTTCATTTCTTTACCAGATTAGATGTAATCAAAGTCTCCTTCGAATTTCATGTTACCCTTGCTGCTAGGGCTGTTTGCATTATTGGAAAATATCATGTGGTGAAGTTTATATTTGCAGCTTTTAATCATCAGAATTGTAAATGTCTGACAGCTATTAAGAAAGTTGCAGTGATCTTGTTAGAGGCTGTAGTACTGAGATATGTGGGGACCTGAGAACATTTTCCATACAAAATTTCATTTTTGCCCTTTGCAGAAGATCTTTCAAAAGCAAATAGGGAAAAAATGAATGTTCTGATTGAACAAAACCAGTGCAGTGCTCATTGAAAAGGACCTTTCCTATTATATTAGGAAAAACAGTCTTCAAAATTGATGAGCAGCCACATTTGCTAGGGTTCAATACTGACAAACATTATATACTTATTCAACACAGATATCTTTGTTAAATACTTAAGATACTAAAATTGCAATGAAACTTTATATCATAGGAGAACAGCGTATTTCCTGTGTAGTAAGGAAAGATTTTATGAAAATTAACATTTCTGATCTCCTGCATTATTGCAGAGTGAGTTCAGGCGCTGCAGTTCACATTCGGCATCTTTTTTGCAGGAAGCACAGATGAAATTTCACAGCACTCGGCTCCAGTCGCTGCCATGGGATGTGACCAGGGCACGGCGTTTCCTTGCAGAGCTCGGGTTCTTGCTCGTTTTGGAAAACATTTTCTCTCTTTTCTGTGTTCCTGAAACAGAAGTTGCCAGGGATAAGAATTATTTTGGTTACACGTGCAACTCATCATGCATTCCAATCTGTGTTTCTTCTCAGCCTTCAGCGACTGTGGCACAACAATTAGCTCCATTATCTGCAATGGGACACGAGGTAAAAGGGGGAAGATGTTGATGTTGATAGTTCACAGGGCAGTGAGGGCCATGAGGGTTTTTTAGAGGAGTCTGCTCAGGATTGGGACTACTGAAAAGATGTTGCCTTGATGTCATTACTTGAAATAGTGAGAACAATAATGATTGTTGTCTCTGAAATCTGGATCATGCTGCTCCTTTTGGAGGTCTAGGTTTTTAGAGAGGAGTGTGGGGGTTCTGGACACAGTCATCTTTGTGTTCTAGACCATCTCTTGAAAACCCATCTGAAATGCTTCAGGTACAAAAACTTAAAGCATGTTGTCTCTTGAAAACCTTGGCTCAAGAATTCAGCAAGAAAATAGAGTGGAGACCATGCTCTCTGTGGACACTTGACTGGTGATTCTGTCAAGCACTTATTCCCTAGTATGGGAGGCATGGGATTTAACAACCAAATCCATCTTGTATATAAACAATAACATAAAGCAAAAGGCAGAGGTACTAAAACGTGAGGGGCAGTACTTGCCATGTAGGTGTCTCAGCTCCACCACCTCACACATGTGTGTGACTAAGAGTGAGCACAAGCACTGAGAATGGGCAGGGTGCTGCTCTATGCCAGCCTCTTCTCATCCCTCCAACCCCAGTTGCAGCCAGAGGTGCTTCTCAGGCAAAGGGGATTTGGCACCCCCAGGGCGGACCGGCAGGGCAGATTGAGACACAAAGATGTCACATATGTCTTGGGATGAAGGAATGCTAGGCCCTCAACAGAAAACTGCATCCTGTGGCCCTAACTTACCCCTTACAAAGGAGTGTCGAAAATCTGCAGCTCAATCATGTGAGGAAATCAGTATTTTAATATTTATTTTTATTTTTTAAAGTATTTCTCATGTAGGTGCTTTCTTCATGAATTGCATAAAGTACAAGGACATTTTGTTGTTGTTTCATTTTTAAATTTAAACCTTGTCAGAAGATTTCCAGAAAAACTTCACATTTTCAGATGCAGCCTCTGTATTTCTGCGTCAAGACACCAACAGATCATGCCTTGATCCAACATGTTGTGCTCAAGGACAGCTAGCAAGACAAGGTCTCGTCTCACACACTATTAAATGAGGTACGTGTAACCCCAAATTAAGTGACCATTATACCAGGCAATTTGACTATTCTAAAAACATTGAGGGAGTCAGCGCTGAAATCTGGGGCACCGTCAAGTCATCAAATGTCATTGTAATATATGTTTTTTATTATTTTTCCCCAGTTCTCAGCTTCATCCATTTGTTGTTTAGCTAGATGATATTGGAGCAAATATCAGAAATTAATCTGCTCCTGAACTCTCAACTTGAAAGGAGAACTTGGGAAAGAGTCTGCATTTCTAGCAGACACTGGAACTTGAATTTTTATGTGTTGTTTCCCTGATAGTTTTCATTTATACACTAAGCCCCTCCGTTTAACTCCCATGTATTGATACTCTGCAAATTTAAAATTAAACTAGTGGAAAGATGAAAAAGATCTCTTCTCAGCAAGTTTTTGCTTTTATTATGAGAACCTTTTCTGCACATGGACTAGTTTCAAGACTAGAACTTAGATTAGAACCTAAGTTGAATCCAATCCAATGGCTGAAAGAAATGAGCATGCTATAGACAGCACGTGCATGTCCGGGCTGCCAGTACCAAACTCAGACTGAAATTACCTGTGGGTTAAGATAGCTTCACAGCTGGCACAACTCCAGCCTGCCTGCCTACCAACCCAACTCCCCTGGGTCTCCAAAGCTTGAACACTGGGAATAGAAGAGTTGTCCCTGTTTTATTCCATATTCAGTATGGGCTATTTTCCTTTTACAGCACTGCAACTATGTACAGTATTCTTTCCCAAGATTTTTTGTGGCTATTTCCTCCAATACTAAAATTAAATTCTTTTTTTTTTTTTCTTTATCTTTAGAGTTGTTTAAGCAGATTGACAAATAGACATGCTTCTACATTAACAAGAGGTAAGTATATTGAGTCATAAAAGAAAGTTTTTTGAAATTTAAGAAGGAGTAGCAGAACTCTAATTGCAAAAATTTTTCCATCAAAGCAAGTGATCTGCTATCCAGGTAAGGAGAATGAATAGACCTTATATTTTAAACAGCAGATGTTCTACATGTCATTTTTTATTCAAGTATAGGTATGTTTTCGTGAATGACTTCATATAAGATATACCTTCAGTAATCATAAACTCTTTGAATAACTTGCTGAACAAAGAAAAGATGACATTCCCAGAGTATTTCATTTGCCAAAGGTTCTTTTTTTGGTACTGATATCACTAAGGCAGCATCAAGCAGATGCATTAGAGTCACCAAGTTCTAGTTTGATATTGGGACTGAATTAACTGTTCTCCATTGCAAAGGCACTGGGGTGGCTCTCTCTTGTTCAGTGTACTTGGCATGTAGGGCTGAACTACAACATGTGGTAAATCCTCATTCTGCTAAAGCCAATGGAAATTTCATTCCTGGCTTCATGGGAGCAACTGCCATTATGGTTTTGGAATAATTTCTAAAATATTTGAAACTTATGGGGAAAAGGGGGATGTGTTTTTCTGGATCTAGGTTGAGTTATGTAGAGAAAAAGAGAGAGAGAAATCTATATATGAGGGATTTGCTGTAATTTTCCACAGGTGTTGTAATTAAGAGCTTGTCTGTCTGTTGAACAAGACTAGCTTGCCAGTCAGGGCCTTCCCTCAGGTCGGCACACCTCATCCCCCTTCTGCAGCCCCTCAGAGGATGGGGTGACATGGCACTGCTCTTGTAAATGTCTGATGTTTTGTTGAACGCTGAAAAACAGCATTGTCTGAGTTGGCCTGAAGAACAGTCAGTCAGCAATATGGCTTTGAGTGCTAGGTTGATTGGAAGGGTATGAGGGGAAATTAAAGCAGGGAAAGTCCTGAGTAGTCAGGAATATCTTGGTAAGTCTTGCAGTTAAGAGCAGAGTTGCACTCCGGTAAGCTTGGGCAAGATGTGGCTAACTACCATGCTGCTTGTTGAAAAAGGCTTTACTTGTGCTCTTCTGCACCCCTGGGAACACATCATCTTCACTGAAATGAGATTTTTGTGTCCTATCTTCCTTCACTTCTTTTCTTGAAATATTTCTACTTTGCAGAAACTGTGTTTTTCAAAATGCAGTAATTCATGATGTGAGGAAGGGAGATTTCTGCTTTCAAAGCTCCTTACGGGCAGTTTCATGAGACAGCCATATACATATTTAGCATCACTGCCCATGCTACCCTTTGTTATCTCCTATGCAAAAATGTTTTTTTCCCAGCAATGTATAAAACAGGCAAATGGCTATTCATCTTTTTATTTTTTTCCCCCAAGAACGTTCTACATACAATTCTCTCCTGGCTAATAGCTCCTTCTATTGTCCATGATTTATCATTGTCAGTATTCTTAACATTTTCCTCTTTATCCCTTTTGCTGCCCATTTTAAATGGAAAGCTTGGATTTAATTAGCCTATACAGCATATTCTCATGTAGACTAAGGTATAAGTTGTTTTGAAACATGTAAGGGTATAACTTTCGTCCGTGCAATTTTGCTCCAATTCTTTCTTTTTTTCTCTCTTCTTAAAAAAAAAAATAAATAAAATAAAAACAACTCTCCTAAACCGTTATAAAGTAAGTATCAAAGGTATCCTGGGTAATTAGCCATTACCGTACTGTCACAGAGGCTTCTGCAGTCAATACAGAGATAATTTGGGCAATGGTGAATGACAGCGTTGTCCAGACTTTTGGGATAATCAAGGACACATCCAGCTGTACCAGACATCTGTCAGACCCATGAATCATTTCAAGTAGCTCTGCGATAGCCAGGCAACTCGAGCAAAGATAAACATTCCAGCAGCATGCAGCCACAGGAAAAATACTGCTCTGAGCAGAAAGCATTTACCCGCTTGGTGCTGCAGGCCCATAGCTCCTAGCAGAATGGATCTTTCTCATACATTTCTTTCTTGCATATTTCTGAGGATGCAAACCTTTGTAAAAATCTTCTTTAGTAAGATGAATATTGCTCTAAATGTGCATTGGGTTTAACAAGGAGCACAGAACTCACTCCTACCTCTCTGCTGCTGTCTCTTCACTCATGTATGTGTGCTGGAGTGCTGCAAGAATGCAGGTCCAGTACTGCCCCTGGGGGTCCCAGGAAATACCAATGGGCTGCCTGAAACTGTGGGATGAGCTGTGCCACCACAACCTCTGTGCCCATGCAGGTTCCTCCTGTCTCCGTGATGTGGATTCGGTCCCCAATTAGGCAGCCCTGACATTGGTTGGTTGGGATAAGCTGTCCTGTATGCAGGGGGGAGTGCTGCTCCACCTAGCACATCGGCTTGCAGAGATGAGTGAAAATGAAGGGAAAACAGCAGGGAAAGTGAGGTGAGCCAAGTTCTCTTCCCTGCTTGAGGTGACCACAAGAGCATGGCAGTGAGTAGGGACTAGGCCAGCTTATCTCCAGGCAGCGTGGGATTTGCTGTGCTCTGCAGGCAGCAAAACCATATGGAATTGCTTTCAATAATTACATGAAAATGCTATTATTGCACTGTAGAGTGAAGGAGATTTCTGAGCTGTGAGGCATCTGTCACACAAATACTTGCTGTAGGCTTTGAAATGTCATCTTCACCTGGGCTTTGAAGTTGTTCAGGTGTCCCCTTGGATTGTTTGGATCACAGTGAATGGGAGAGAGCTTTTATTAGCTCTTCCTGAGAGCCTGAGGCTAGAGCAGCAAGGACAGGGTTCCCTGAAGCCATCACAGCTACTGAGGGATGGACTGGGAGGAGGAGCTGATCTGGGGAGGTGGAAGCAGCTGGTGAGTTGCACAGAGCCCAGACTGATTTGCTGCAAATGGTGTGAAGGCAGCAATTGCTTTTGGAAAGCGAGAGGAAGAATTACTGGTGAGACATCAGAGGTTGTGACTGACAGATTGGTAGCTTTCCAGTGACAAACGGGTCACTGAAGTATTTGGGGAGAAAGTGAGCCCACCAGAGGGAAAATGCCATGCTTTGAGGTTGCTTCTCATTACGAAGATGAAGAATTGCATCTTGAGAAGTTGACAGAGATATTGACAAACTGTTGCTGCATCTTCTAAGCCTGCATTTGCCTTTGTCCCCTGCTTTGGCTTTTTCTTCTCCCACATTCCTAGCTGCTGCCATAGTTCAGTGCCATTGTCACTCAGCTCTGAAGACTGGGTGATTTAGGAACCTGTGCTCCTTCTTAGCAACAAAGGCCTTTTTCTCATTTTCATACATAACATGTTTTTCTTGAGATACTGAAGCAGATTGCTAGCTACTGGAGATCCTTGCTTATATGAAGCACTTGCTCAGGGCAATCAAGTGCCATAAAATAGTGTGCTCAAGTCCTCGTGCTCCTTTTGATTTCTTAGTTCTCCTGGCATCAATTTCTGATAGTTCTGTACTGAGATACAGTGAACATAACTCTGGTTCCTAACCTATAATGCATTGCTCACACTGTTTTGATATCATACCAGCACCAGGTTGGTTCTTTTTTAGTTGTGCCTCAGTGATTCAGTGTTTCTTCTGCACACAAGAAAACATCAGATTCACTTTTTCTTTTGTGGCACAGTGCTTTCTTGGGTTTGTTATTCTATGTGCCAGTGGCAAATGATGTAGCTGTTAGTGAACTCAGCATCCCTCCAGTGGTATTGTTCCCTAATGTCACTATTTGCATTGCTAAATAATTTGATTACTGATAAGAGGGAGTAGTTATTGACTGCAGCAGGCAGAAGTGAGAGCCCTTTCCTTACATCTGTGTGATTTGTAGGTTATTTCTGCTTTTTCGGTTTCTAGAGTTATGCTTGGAAAGACATTGTTGAGTCCAAATATCTGACTGAGGATTTGGTTTATTTTGAAGTTCTTAATTGCTCACAGCAATCTCTTCGGGTGTTGCCCCCTCTGTCACTCTCAAGATTTCTTTCAGTATCCTTATATAACACCTCAGACCTTTTTTTATTTTAATATAGTTGCGAGCTGGTTAATTACAATTCTTTTCCCTGTGATATTTTTTAAGCATTTGCAGCATGTGCAGACCTCCAGAATCAGAATTCTCCCTCCAGCCAAGAGCCTTCAGCACATTCATTATTTCTGTGCTGAAAGCACTTCACTAATTTTGCCATTTTGCAGCAGGGAACCTTTAACTCTATTTGCTTTTATGTGTGGCTTTGCACAGTTGCGTTCATTCATAAATGTGAAAACTCACTTCTCTTACTTCCTAAAATGTACTTATAAATCTTCTGCTGGGAATCATCTGTAAATGGTCTGGTTATCTTTAGCTCCTTATGCATCTTTAAATACACTGCTCATATATGATAGGTTCCCTAAGATTGTCACTGTTCTTGTGGTTTGATTTCAAGCCAGTTCACTTCCAGTCAATGGTCAGATTCTTTGTGCAGGCTGAGCTCCATCATCCCAAAGAACTCACTGACACAGGATATCCTGGAGGCCAAAATTATAAATGCATTTTAAAAATGATTAGACAAATTCATAGGTACTTGAGCAATTTGGTAGAGATTAAATGCAGTGATCCAGAGAAACACTCCATACAGCAAGTCCATAACGAGCTGATTACAGGAACGTAGGTTAATATAGCTGAGGAAAAATGGTTCTGCACATATCTTACACTCTCTTCTGAAAGAATGAGAGCCTTTGGACATAAAGTAGTCATAGGTGGATGTTTGTCTTAACCTACTTTGTACCTTCAGGCAATGCTTGTGGCTTTCAGAATCTTGTAAAATCATTCCCAGAAAAGGCTAACCAAGGGCACATTACAGAATCACAGAATCATAGAATGGCCAGGGTTGGAAGGGACCTGAAGGATCATGAATCTCATTAAATCTGACTCAACCTATCCTAAAAAGTCAGAAGAGTTGCCACAGTAATATGTCCTATGTCAGCATGGATAGTTGAGTTGTAACCACAGTAAGAAAGGAGTAGCAATAGTCTAAACCCCTTCCCAGTTATTACAGTGATCTTCTGTCAAGAACAGACTTGAGGTCCTCTGGAAGTGAGAGCATATGCCTCATTTAGAGCTAACATTTCCAACCAATAAGAATGTAGAAAAATTCTGGCCCTGCATCTTTAGCTCACTTAAATCCCATAAAGACTTAACTATCTGCTATTGCTTTTTCATAATCCACTTTAATTGTCATTGATTTGCATGCTCAGAAAGCGCTCTGAGCTGGCCAAAGTGTTTTGTGCATGACTGTGGCTGACTGCCTGCCCTGCAGTCCCTAACTGCTCTATCCAGGGACTTTCTGAGAGCCTATCTTGGGCAAGACTTCCATGTTTTCCAGGCAGGATTTTACTTGCAGTTGAAGGATTACACCAGGCAGATCCCTTCTGTGTGCATGTTCAGCTGTCGTGTTAGTACCGTCCTTCTGGCTTCCATTCTCCAAGGTCATGTACTCTAACAAAAAATACCTGAACGTATTTTACCTAGATGAACTAGCAAAGGGTTATTTAATCAATTACGCAGGAGCAGATTTATTGCTCAGAACAATCTGTATAACTACATCACACAGAAATCACATTTAACCGAAAAGATATATTACTTGCTGTTATGCAGAGTGAAATAGTGTTTAATTGCTTGAACTCTGTGAGGAGACTACTCTAATGGAGACTCCGACGAGATCAAGAAACAATTTAATACATTAAAATATATTTCGTGTTCTGTACCTTTCAGAAGTTTGAAACACTCCACTATAATTTCCAGTTAAGCTGCTAGACATTTGAATAATACACAATTTGGTATTTAAGAAGAAAACTACCAAGTTTGTACATTAAAATAATAGAATAGTCAATGATATTTAAAAGTAAGGTAGCAGACGAGATTTCCATTAATAAAAAGGATGGATGAAAAGAATGGCAGAGTTATTTTCTTTTAAATGTCATGGGCCAGACAGGTTGAGTATCACATGGAGTGCCACATGCTGGTCTGGTTGATCATGCTTCCACCACAGTAGTTTCAAAAGAAGGGCCATTGCCCCCAGTAGATATCAGCAAGGATAAGCCTTGCACAACATGAGGTGGGAAGATGGGAACCAGGTGAATGGTAGGAGCAAAATGATTGTGTAGTTGAGGGTGTTGGACACTTGGGGCTCTTGTTCTAATAAACTTTTCAAGTAGTGATATGAGTGCGTTTTAGTTTTATTTCTCCACAGATATGTAAATTTTCTATCTGTGGTAAAATTCTTTTTAATCTTTGAAGATTTTTCACACAGTTACCAGCTTCTTGTCAAAGGTTGAAGCCCTTTCTTTGTTCATAATGTTTCTTCTTCATCTGCTGTAGTGAATGAGAGTCACAGGTCTTAACCTGCTTCAAGGGTGTAAATTCCCCCAGAGAAAGCTGCATTTTCCTTGCTGTGATTGCTAAGCCAGGAAATCCTTCCTTTTGGCCATGTCTGGAGCATGTGCCCTATGTTGAGGTCTGTCAGAATTTACAACCTGTTTTAGTTGTGGAATGGCTAGGATTCAATTTAAACCTTGTCAGAGTAAGCTGAGGAGAAGTGGGGCATTTTGATGAGACCATCTCGTTACAGTTATATATGGAATCCCCACTGCCACCCCTGTACTCACACGTGGTGGTCTGGCTGAAGACCGTCAGGAACAGAATGGCAATAACAAAAGAATGCAAACACTATGAACAGAGGATGTTCAAATAAATTTTTGAGTACTATCTCTCTTAATAAATGCTATAGTTACTCCTGTGATGAAGAAATCAAAAGCCAAGTGCAGAGTAAGTAATATCTGGTTAGAAGGCAGAAAAAGATCTTGCTCTTCGTTTGGACTCTTCCAGACCACTGGAAGAGTTGCCTTTGAAACCTAATGGCAACTTATAAGACAAGCTCACAGAAATAAATTTAGTTGATAGAGCAGCCCGAGAATGGGAGAAACTTTGCTTTAAACTATTCCATTTTTGTCCAAGGATGCAATTAATATTTTTAACTTCTTAATTGTGACTTACTGGACCTCAAAAGTGCTATTCCAGTGAACCTGAGGGAAATGAACAAACAGACGCAAAAGAACACACTTTTTTTTAGAGAGTTTTCCATTATTAATGAAGGCAATGCTCTGGCTGTAAGCCCTCACAAGTCTGACAGTTGAGAGCTACTGTCCAAGTCTATAGTAATTACAACAGACTGACATTACCATCTTTGCATCTTTTCCAGGGACATCTCATCTGAACTTCCTGAGGAATTCTTAATTTAGCCTTTCACTCAGTAGTGTTGCTTCATATGAATATAAGAACTAGATATTCTCAACATATACTTTCTTAGTATGTACTGTATAATCATTGACCTTTGTATGAATTCGTGTCATAGCTAATCCGCAGTTTATAAGGCATTTTAAGAAAAAAAAAAAGTATCTACATGTATCTTTTGTGTTTTCCTTTTGTTTAACATTTATTTTAAGAACTTTTACATTATAGATAATGTCATCTATGTCAGCTAAATTGAGCATGTGGTCTGAAGTTACCTTACTGGTTCTAACTAAAATAAATGGTGTTTATTTAATTAAGGCACAACAGGAGCTGCTGCATGTGCAAGGGCAGGATTTGGATCGTAACCTGCATTTGTCCATCAGCAGGGCATGGACAATACAGAACACTCATTTAGTGTGAAGGACTTGCTGAATACATATGCTGCTTGGCATGCATTTTCATAAGCCTTTGTTCCCAATGTACCCCATCCTGTGAAGGTTGCTGGTAACATCCAACAACAAGCTGCATTTCTCTGAAATGTAATTGAGTTTTTGAATTCCCATTCCTTGAAAAAGAGTTGAACCATAGTTTTGTGAAGAAATATTAGCAGTAATATGGCTTTTCTATGGAACACTAATGCTTTGAGCACAATTTAGTTATGTGAAAATAATAGTATAGATCATACATTAGTTCTAAATTCTGTAGACAAATTATGTTATTACAGAAAGTATAATTTTTTTTCTTGCATCATACAGTTGGAAATGGAGCTGGGCTTTCCCTGCACTTTTTACAGTAAAGCTCTTAGCTTGGTCTTTAACAGACCAGCTAAGAAAAGACACTGAAAGACCTCATGGGCATGGTCTCCCATCTTCAGGTTGCAGACATCTGAGCGGGGCACTGATGTTTTCAAGAGAGTCCTTTCCTCTCTTGATGCGATTGTTTCTAGGTTGGTCTACCAAGTCCCTCAGGCAAAGGAAGCTCAGATCTTTCTTTCTAGCAAATCCTAGATCAGACTGCTTTTTACAGAGGTATCTTTCCTGAAATTCACACGTGTATGTCCCTGGTTTACAAGTAAATAATACATTCATTTATAAGCATGTAGCTGTATATTTGTATTTGTACAAATCGGTCTCTACAGGTCTCGCTTAGAACGGTGACCACTTAAAGCAGTGTGTAATTGATCTGCCATGGAAATTAGTTGTTTATTTATTATTTAAGTATGTCTTTTATTAAAACTGCTTTGTGAAGATCTAATTGCTGCTACAGTAATATAGCATAACAGTCCCCCACATAAATACATGATTATTATGTACAGTCACTTATCTGTGAACGAGCTCTGCTAGTACTTTCCTTAATTAAGGATACAAAGGGCTCCTTCATCTTTGCATATTCCCCTGCTAGGACATTGATACTCATTATTTCCTGAGTCCAAACACTGAAACTGTGTCAAGAATGCATCTATCACTAGACGGGTACTTATAGTCAGCGGAATTTTCAACTGCATCAGCAAATTCAGCAATTTGCAATTTCTGTATGTCTGACGTGTTTTTATTGGTGAAGATCACTTTCAAATACCAAGATCATGAGAATGAATCTGTGGTTAGTCTCCTCAGCAGTCGAATGTAATGACAGTAATTAACAGCCTGTGATTAGCAGCCACTCCAGAAAGTCTTTGAATGTTAATTTGCTTCAACTAATATGCAGCACTTCTGTGTAATGAGATCTGTGCTATAGGTTCAGAATGAAAGCAAATTATTTTCCAGCATTTAATCATACAAATGATTCTCAGTTAATCACTTGAACAGTAAACCTCAATGTTCTAATAAGTGACATTTGTTTTTCTGTCATTTGATTTATTGCAAATATAGGCGATGGTACGGTATACCAACCACTATTTCTTCAAAAAAGGTCATGAACACACTTAAGACATTTCTTTGGACCATACCGTAACAAAGGCGATCTGAGTTTTTCTTTTCAGAACAAGCAGCCTTCAGCCTCCTCTTTGTCCTCTTTTTTTTGCTTATTTATCTGCTTGTTTTCTTGGAGTACCTTTTATTATGGCACAGTTACCACCAAACTTCTGCTCTCTTTTCGGACTGTGGATTCCCAGGAAAACAAACCAATCGATTTAGCTTGTGTCTTAATGCACTTGAACAGATTTGAAAAGAAGCAGTATGAAAAAGAGTTGCCACTGTCTATGAATGGAAGAGACCATGAGAAAATCACAGCAGTATTAGACAGCACCCATGCAAATCGCTAAACTTGTATTTATATTATATATGCTTATAACTATTATCCATTTTGAAGAATGATTAACCTATGCCCTAGTTGGAGAATTCCAACATGATAGGATAAAAATTGTTTAATACAAGAGTATAAGCTAGGGAGCAAATTTTTTCTGTTTTTTTTTTTTTTTAAGCTGCTGGGCCAAAAATTTATCATGGGCATTGTTACTAAAGATTGTTTTCCTTCATGGCCGTGCTTAGAAATCCATGACAAGTGTCTTCCAGCCTTTCTGTTGCCACGAGAGGAACACTAAAATCTTTAGACATCTGAGTGCCACAGGCAATACCTGCATACATACCTCAGAGAGTCAAGAGGAAGGGAGTTGCAGTCACATGGTGCAGCTAGTAGGTGGCAGTGGCCATCTGATCAGTGCTATCAGCTCATGGATGCTGGTAGTCTGCTTGTTTTCTCCTCCTAGCGCCCTCTGCATCAGTGTAGTCCCACTGTGAGCCCTGAGGCAATCACCTCCTTAGTAAAGGAGTAGGTAATGAGGAGTACTGAGGTTTGTCCATGCTTGTTCTGGATACTCTCTCTTCCTGTTTTTGTTCCATGTTAGCAACTTTGCTTTGAAATACTGCAGCAAAATTCAGTCCTGGAATGAATGTAACAACCAGCCTTAGCTGGAGTCAAGGTATGCGCTAATCATAAATGTCTTAAGAAACCTCCACAACTTATTATAATTTGGCTATTGGTCCAAACGTCCCTCTTGGAACTGAGAACCATAAGCAAAGCATATGGTAGAAGCACAATCTCTTTTACTTCAGACGCCCTTGGCACTGCACAGGAAACTTTGCATGGCACTGTGTAGAGCCTAATTCCTGGCTTGGGAAGGGATGAGCAGGGAGCAGAGATCTGCTCTGCAGACTGGTGCCTGCCAATAGGGACAGGTTTGTGGCTTTTTTTAGCATCCACCAGCCAGCACAAGGAAGAGAGGAATCTGAAAGTCAGCATTCCTGCAGATAGGTAAAATGAAGGGGAATGGATTCTAATCTAATTGTAAATGCTCTGTTTTTAAAGCACTTTTTGTCAATAAATCCTTCAATTAACAGGCATGCTGACAGCCCAAAGTATGGTCAAATCAGTAGACTGCCTTCAGTTGTGACACATTTTCACCTCTCAATGTACAAAAAATTGAAGAAAGTAACACGTTGACTTGGCTGATGTAAAAACAAGTTCAGTCTTCAAGAGCTTATGTTGGTAAAAATACGCAGGATTTCACAGGCTGTGGTGTGTTTTCACCATTCTTCCTTTTACATTAGGCTTAACACCTAAAAAGGATCCTATCCAGAAACCTGGCTAGAGGGTAGAAGCGTTGAGACTTCAAGATCTTGAGACACAATTACGCTTCTTTTGTCACTGAGCTGCTGGGTGGGTTTGTGCAAGACATTTTCCAGTAATGTACTGAAGGAAATTATGCTACACCATCCCAAGAAATAAGTAACATTGGTTAATATTTAGTTCATACTTTTACACATTTGGAACAAGCTGTGAATAGGTAAGCACTGTCTTTTTTCCCACTGTATTTTTTTTCTATCCACTATAAAGTCAGTCATAGGAGTCAAGCCGAGTTCTGTTTCTACGAAAATTTACCTTGTATTTCTGTCCGCTGCCCCATTTTCTTCAAACTGCTGCCAGCCACATGTGGGTAAGGAAGAGGCTTAGCTTTGTGTTACTTTGCGGCTGTCCAGCCCTCAGTCTCCTTCCTCTGTTCTAACTGTGGCCCTGTCAGACTGCTATGTCCTCTTTGGATACTGAAATTTGTCACCATATCTTCCTTAATCCCCATATTAAACTAAGGTCTAAATAAATCTCCTGGGCCATATTCAGGTTATTCAAGACTAAATCTATTTTTTTCAATTATTACTTTCTTAAAGTTAGAAATGAAAAAGAAAAACAGTTTCTGAAGTAGTTTAGCTCCTGAGACACTTTTCTCTTGTTTCTTCTTTCCATTTATTTCCTCTGTTTGTAATCTTTTTATTACAGGCGTGCAGCTCCATCCACTTGTAGCAGCATTCCTCCAGTGCTATCATGAGATTCACTGGTGATGTTCTGTAAATGCCAGCCAAAATCTATCTGCAAGAACATCTGCTCAACAGTGCAAAACTGATGTAATTACCAACCATCATCTTTTATCCTCCTGCTGGGGCAACTGCTCCAAAGCATGACTTTTTGCCCTGAGCTAACAAGATCCAGAGGCTCACTGCGATGTATAAATCCTGCTGCTAAAAACTAATGTGGCTGATACACAAATTCTCACAGGATCTTTCAGCTGCAAGGGGTAACATGTACCCAAACAAGGTGGGTCTTCTGAAAATATTTCGCATTTTCTTATTTGTTGCTTGGCAGTATCCGTACTGAAGAATTATTTTCAGAGAAACAGGTATATAGTTACAGAAAGGTTGCCATAGATGCTCAAATTTGACTAATTAAAATGATAGCAGGTTGTCATCTACACGTGATTGTGCAAGCAGATGTCGGAGCTGCATACATTGTACTTATTAACATGCAAAATAATGACTGTTTTTCCCCTCAGCAAAGCAGAAATCATGGCTCTGCTAGTGGATGTGACATGTTGTGGAAAGATGCAGTAGATACCCTATACATTTCAGCAACATTTTTCTTGCTCTCTTGGAATTTTTTCCAAAATCTCAAACCTCTGAGAGCTTTCAATTAATTATCATGTTCACTCTACATTAAGCTGATAAAGAGATGTTTCCATTTGCCTCACGATATCAAACTGACTACAGAGGAGATCCCATTCTGATTATGGGTTTCACACTCAGTGCCTCTCATTATCTCTTCAGTCATCAAGAGTGTAACATGCAGCCCAAGTGTGTTGCTCTGAGTACCTCAGGGCAGCAGAGCGATGGCTGTAGAGCCATACATTTCTCAAATAACATTGGCTTCACCTCACTCCTGGTGCAGGAAGCTCTCCTCTCTGAGCTGGATGAGCTCCAGCTCACCATCGCATTGGGAAAAGAATGCATAACCTTGTACTTCAGCACAGGAAAGATCGCCTAGTCTACTATACCTGTTGATATTTTTATTTCTTTGGACAGCCTTTCCATCTCCACATGTCTGCACTTCATCATCTGAGGAAAGATGCAATTGCGATGACAGAACGAGACCTTGTTATGCTGTGAGTAATATTACACGCAGCCTGGCTCTTCTGGAGGGAATCTTGAGCACTGGTGCTTTATATACATGATAAACAAGGGGAATTTGGTTTGCATTTGAGATAATTTATTGTACATGCTGCTTCATGTGTAGCTGCTGCTGTGCTGTTCTTTTATGCCAAGATTCATTACGTATAATAGCTTAGCTAACATCTCTGGGACTCCTTAGAAGATGTGTTAAAGAGCCCTAAAAGAAAAGTATGTATATTATAGCCTTCCACTTTTTCTTTCATTCTTTTTTTTTTTTTAACATTTTAAACATTTGGAACGTGTCATTAAAATTTTAATGGAAGGAACAGAAGGACTGCACAGTAGTATTTTCTTGCTTCTTCTCATTTTTGGAGTAATTAATTTTCTGCTTATTGTAGCATATTTTGTCTGCTGTTCTTTCTTTGTTGATTAATACAGGGCTAGAACAGTTGTCATATCAGTCTGCGTGTAGCAGTTGATATTTGTTCCAGGAAACGTGACTTTTACATTTTTGGGTTTGTGTTTGTGATGGAGGACGTGTGTGAAATGGAGATGGAAGTCCTTTAGATCAGAATGGTGTTCTTCTAGTGCTTCCCTTGCAAGGGAATAAGTGATAGATAAGGGTAGGCTGGGAGACTTGTGTTGTAAAACGAATTCATACTCTGGACAACAGTCCATTATAAAAATGAAGTTAAATTCCTAGGTTCTGTGCAGATACAGGTCTAACGTACATCAAACAAGTGAGAGTTGCCCCAGGAGTAAAATTTGCAAGTTGCCCAAGTGATTCAGGCGCAACTTCTGTGCTGAACGTCAGTAAGCTCTGGGACACAGAGAAAAGAATCACTTCAACCTGGTGCCCCACAGTGCACCGGGAGCTTCAGCTACAGTGCATGTTCTTGCATCACTGTACAAACATGACTGTGCTAGTTTCAGTCCTAAATTGGTAAACCCACAGGGACTTGTAGTCCATCATGTGGGCATGGTGGCCACAGTCTGCTGGGGAGCTCTGCTGTGGGCTCCATTCGCAGGGCAGGCAGGGGTCATTTTTAGGTACCTTTATGCAGCATCTCCTGTTCTGTGCTGTCCCCATTTCTCCAGGGTCTTGAAGGCCTCGCTGTTCAATTGTCCCCATGCACTGCCACACGTAACTTCCAGATCAGATTTGTATTTGTTGAATGCCTCATCCATTATCACTGGGTCTTGTATGTGCAGTGCTACTGTTGGTAATCCCTCTGGTATTCCCAGCTCCCGGTGTTTTATTTGAGTTTATGGCTACTGGTCCTTAATTTTTAGAGTGAGCCTTTGAGGCTCCACTACACCACTCCTAATAGAGGATTCAGTACTTATATTTTATTTAAAACTCAGGGCTTGTTACTACAGTGCTTTTAACATTCTAATACACACATAAAAATTTTATAGCTCACACTCTTCCTGAGAAGTAGCAAGTGTAAAACGAATTTTCAAGGAAGAAAAAAAGCATGTAACCTGCCCTGCTTTGCTTTAATTTTGTGTCCACAAAAGCATCTTGCTATATGTGACTGATATCAGTGAAAACAGAGAATACATCTCCAAGAACAAAGCAATAGAGAATTTTGAATAGCAGCTTATTTCTCTGCTGCCTTCAGACTGCTGGTTGGTGCCTGGCAGATCACAAGGACCAAATGGTCCCCAGGTCTGCAGAAGACTGGGGCTGGTGACATCTGGTGTCTCGTGGGAACATTTCTGGATGAGAGCTCTGCTATCTTACCAGTGTCACCCCTTAAAGAGAATTTGTTTTCACTGATCATTTTTCTGCCAAATAGAAACTGCTATAGCAGTTTTACCAGGGAACTGGTGCTGCCAGCATGCACCTAACCAGGTCGTCTCCGTCATGGCCCACCTGCTGGGATCGGTTACAAGCCAGGCTGAAACTTGGTTGAAAGTGAGTCAAACAGGACTCACTCTTAATGTTTGAGATTCCGATTAGTAGTTTGTTGCTATATTAAAATGTTTCATACAATTCTTCATTGCTTATTTAATCACGTTTTTCATCCTCTGTAACAATATGCTATAGTAAACATGCTAATTATTATGACTCTTACTAGCTGGATCTGGAAGAGTAAATTGCTTGGGAAAGCTGCTTATAGCATATTTCCACATGGCTGAGATCAAGAGTTACTGGAAATCTCACATGAACTTCTCCTCCTATGGGATTTCCATACTAAAGTTATTTAGGCACATTAAGTTGCAACTTACAGATTTTTATATTAGGTTGGCTGATTTTTCTGAGATCTGTTCTTCACTAGGAGAAAAGAACTGGTGCACCTCAAAATTAATTAGGCGTGCTTATAAATGTGTGGGTGAACACCCTCAAAATCTATATACAGATTAGATTTATAGAGTACAATTCAATAATATTTTACAAAGCAATAAAGGCATTCGCCAGTTCTCTTGAAAAATAACAATATATTTGAGTTTTAATAATGAAAACATTTAATAAATAAGATCCAATTATCAGCTTCATGGATAATGTAACAGAAAACATTTTCTTGCATCTGTATGTTTTATATGTGGTTTTATCAGCATTCTCAATTTCCTTTTAATAGCATTCTGTCTCATTTTATTTCTTTATTTTGACAGTAGACCTTTGGCAATCACTTTACTCCTACTTTGGATTTCAGGATATTTATTTTTGTGAGCAAGTCTGGCAAGGAAATGGGTCTATCACGGTTCCGTCTACTTGCACGTAGTAACTCATAATATTTTAGATGTCTTGTTTGAAAGAAAGCCTTGTGATCTGCTGTCACAGAAATCTGCTGCATTTGATGTTTTCCTGTATTAGCTCCAGAAATGCAGAGCCAAATTTCAGCTTGATGTAAACTCATGCAGAATAATCCCATTTATGTTCATGGATGCTTTCATAGCAGACTATTGTCTTCTACTTACAGCTTAAAACTGAATGGCAATACAGTGCTTAAGAATAACTTCTTTGTCAATGAGGGTGTTTCTTTACTCTAAATGAGATAACATAGGATGTCCTAAAAGAAAGTACTACTGATTCT
Source organism: Perdix hodgsoniae (assembly GCA_035772895.1). Taxonomy (NCBI): domain Eukaryota; kingdom Metazoa; phylum Chordata; class Aves; order Galliformes; family Phasianidae; genus Perdix; species Perdix hodgsoniae. The sequence goes on along the minus strand of JAPSGF010000048.1, from coordinate 5,368,696 downwards.
ACTTCGTATGTCAAGTGCAGATTAGCACCAAAAATAATTATTTCCCTTCGATAGAACTACTTCATCCTTTGAAAGAAATCTTCAAACTGCATTTTCATCTCCTCCAAGCTTGAAGGAGGGGATCATAGTTCAACAGTGGCCAGACATCTGTATGTGCTTATCTTTGGGCAGAGTATTTGGATGAACATTGCTGTGCATAATTTTGGGTGGTTTTTAAAATGCACATGGGTGTTGGAGCTGACACAAGAGGGGTCACATGTTGGCAGGACCCACTGACCCAGATGTGATCACAACAGCAGTGCCTTTGTAAATTGGGATTGGGTTCTTTGAAGGTTTTTTTTTATTATTGTTGTATTGATGTTGTATTTGGGAACATGGATTAAATTAAACATTGTGCTGGCTTGCACACTGGTGCCACTCTGCCAATCTGCCTCACCAGAGCCAGAAGGACCAGTAGACAGGTTGTTTTCTGCTTTATTAAGAGATCTGAAGGTCAGAGCATCAAAATGGTAATTTCAATCAGAGCCAGCCTGGTTCCTCAGCAGACTAACAGAGCTACTATAGGTTGTAGATCTTAATGCATGTGGAGATGGTGATCTAATTCTAAACACTGTTTGTTGGCTCAGATCTGGTTGAGTCAAATTGTGGTGCTTTGGCCCATCAGGTCATTCCTGATCGGCTGCCTCCTTTGAGGCACAAGAAAGGAAACGGAGACCTTGCTTTGATGAAGAAGCACCAAATACTGTTTTTAGCATTACCACTTACTAAATAATCTGCTGTTGCCTTTAGTGCAATCTCAACAGTCATGCTAAATTCAGTGCAGAAGCCTTTGCAGTACTGCCAAATACCAGTCAGAGGCATTCCTTGCAAGTGGATGGGAAAAAAAGCAGCGACAGGAAGGGAGAGAATAGGTTAATTTCTCATCACCAGTCCAGTATTTCTGTAACACCAAAAAGAACATTGTTGAGGATAACAGGAGGTGCTGTTATGAATTTGGAGTTTTATCCGGAAATGAGGGAGGAATTTACCATGGCTTGATTTCAGGTGTAAATACCAGAGTTATGTAATAATGGTGTATTTAAAATGAATATACAGGGTGTTTAGAAACTTAATGTGACCTTCCTCTTATAGGCACAATAGAAGCAATAGCAGTTATGTGGGTAATATTTTTCAGTATAATATAGATACTGTATTGGGAGAAGAAAAACACAAATAAACAAATGAGCCAAATGGAAGTACAGCACAGCACGTAATCAGGTGGATGTCTCATTTAAATCAGTGAGTCAACCCATTTTCCTATAATTACGCATGTTTTTAAGACACGCCAGGTATGTCTGTGCAATCTGATAATTGCAGCTATCCATTTCCCTTACGGTTGTCCCACCTTTGGAGAAATGACTGTTCTCTTGTTGCCAGATGTAGGATGGCCAGCATAGTGGAGTACAGGACAATAGGATACGTAATAACAGTTTACCAACAATAGGCTGATGCTGAAAGGATGTCAAAGCACAGATGCTGCCTGATCAAAGTGACACTATGGCAACCTTGCAGTAACAAATGGTTGGGTGGGGAAGTAAATGGCCTCTGCCATCACTGGCAAAACCAAGGGCACCAACCCAGATAGGTGTAATTACAGGCAGAGGCAGGGGAGTGCAGGTGGTGGGAAGCAGTAGTAACATGATGTGTTTTATGTTACTGCTCTCCTGTCTTTTATTTACTTTCGTCTGCTGGCAGGATGTTTCTCTGTAAACATTACCACAAAACACTTAAATGGGAATAAAAGTAACTTTTATTGAAGGAATTTAAAAGTAGTTTCTGGAAAACATGTGAGAAACACCATGTGGACTCCACGTCTTCTTCAAAGTAGACTGAACTCAGCGGGAATCTGCTACTGTCACCAAAAAGAAATCCAAAGTGCACCTTTTAATATTTATATAATTGAAAGTACAAATCAAAGTTGCTGCCTGAAAGCCCTCGCATTTCATAACAGTAAAAGGGTCCACGTTGCCTTTTCAAACTTGTAATAGAATACGTAACACCAAATTAAGCCCGCAGTTCTGGCTAAAACCAGCGACATCAGGACAATAGTGCTTACCACATATTGCAAAATATAACTTTCCATTCTTTGGACTAATTAGAGAGGGAGCCAGTAGCACCACTCTAGTTCTGTCAGCATTTCCACCATAAAACCCCCTTTTCAGGGCTTTATAACTTGGCTGTAAAAAATTAGCTTCAGGCTGCAGCTTGGCATGCCACCGCTCACCCCAGCAGCACTTCGAGCTGTGCATGCGGTTATGTGTGTGGTTTGTTGATTGTTTCCTAAATACAAATTTTCATTAAAATCAGTTTTGCTAATTCTTGGAAGACAGCAATAAAATGAACCAATTTTTACATGAGTGCAGTTATATTCTTTGGCAGTCTCTGCAGCGAGTTAATTGTTAAAAGTATGAAGATCTGAGGTGAGAAGCATACGGCCTTGTGATGCTTTTTTTGCCTTAAATTAAACCCTCTCAAAGGAAGTCTGAAAGCAGGTTGCTGCACTTGCACGTTGATCTTATTTCACAGGGCATGATCCTGGCTCTGAGCGACATCCGGCAGCCCTGATGGAAAGGCCCCGCAAGAGAAGCTCAGGGGCACTGGAATTCAGAGTCCCCAGAACAACTGTCCCCAGGATTGGTGCCCCCCAGTGTCTGGGTCAGGTGGGAAAGCCATCAGTGTCTTCCTCCGCTATGCATGTGCTGGTGATCAAGTCAGGCTTGATAACAGGCAGTTATGAGCCAGGCTCATAACCGTGGGTTGAACCAAGAGGCCTCTCAGAGCTGTGGGTCAACCAGTGTGAATTAAATTTCCATATTGTGGATGAACGCATTGCTGAGAAGTGTGGCACCCCATCTACACCCACAGACATTGAAATGAACCGAGCAACATTAATAACCTTATTGCAAATTGTTCTCTTTCAGCTTCGTGGTGGTTAGTAGAGGAGCCCCAAACTCAGGATACCTGCAACACATGCCTGGAAATACTGGAGCATGGACAGAGCAGTGGAAGCATTTGAAGGCAGACCAGAAAGGTGGGTAAGATGGGTGTAGCAGGCTCATTTTTCTTCAAGGAAATCTCCTTCATTTTAACACAGTTTAAACTTTGTTGCAAGCTTTGAATTTCTTCAGCATTTTTATAACAGTTGATTATTGGAAAACACGTCTAGAGAGGTGAAAAAACAAAAACACAACCAACCCACAGAAGCTAGCTTCACTTCTCCCAGGGCAGCATATTAAAAAAATACCCTAAAAACATATAGAGGGTGGAAAATGTTATCAATATGCACTAACATGTTCTCCAAATCGTTCTTCAAGATACGTGTCATAAAGAAAACTAACAATCCACATCCAGTATTCTTCAATCAATGAACAGTTGAAGATGAAAATTAATATTTTAGAGTAGAATAACCAATTACAAACCAATTCAAAAATCTATTCATCATAGACTTTTTTTTTTTTTTTTTTTTTTTTTGCAAGGGTTAGATGAGATCTGAAGGGAGAGAAAGAGGAGACAGCAGCCCTAGGCCAGTTCCTCAGCTTCCCAAGCACAGCATTTTGCCACCACCTCAAGAAGAGAGGTGAAGAAGCTGGGCTCAGCCAGAGCTGGCTCTCACACAGAGATGCTCTCAGGCTCTCCATCACATCAGCAGAATTTTGTTCCAGCTTTAATTTTCTCCAAGAGCAGTAAGCCTCTTTCCCTGCCAGGATATCCTTGAACACATAAACCCAATTAAGCCAAGGTAAACTGATCATTAGGCTTTCAAATATGTGTCTGCTGATGTTTTATAAGGCTGTAGTCTACTTAAAGTTTCACCTCCTGCAGCCACCCAAGGTTGGCCCTGGGAGCTCACTGAAACAACAGACTTCTGGATTTCTGGGAGAGCCTTGGAGTGTCTTGCAATTACTGAGGCTGCCCAGACCACTGTAGCTGTTGTGAGGATTATGTCCAAATTTCTTTTACCCCTTCCCGCTGCTGAGGGAGCAGCGCTCTGAGGAGCTGCTGTGGGTATCCTAACAGCATGCCAGGGTGAAAGTGTGAGGGGACACAGGAAACACAGTGTGCTGATTTAGGAGCACACTCCATTTGTGACCTTGAGGAATTATTTGAATTTTCTGGGTTTTCTCCGTTTGCAGGAAGTTGCTGTGACCACACAGTTACGCATCGAGAGCCAGCACTGGCTGGGAGGTAAACAAAACCCCGTGTGCTGTGCATTTCTTTATGCTTTAGCAAGTCTTCAGTGGTAGCAAACACCTCGCGTGCCATTTGGTTTGAAGAGGTATTTGCTCCTGTTGATTTGCTTTCAGCAGTACTCAGCATCCTGTGGGCTCCTGTCCTGCTTTCTTAGATCTTAGAATGTGCTGACTACATGCAGTTAGGGACAGGTGGCCCAGCTCTTTGTGGCAGAAAGTCAAAAAATGAAAGAAATGCGAGGCTTTATCACCACATCCCGTGTGAAAGAGATTTGAAATTACAACAATTGATGTATTACAGTTTAAGACTATAATTTATGAGTCTTTTGTGCATTAATAGGATTTCCAGGATGCTAATATCCATTTGATGCACTGTTTCTTCCCAGGATTGTGTGATCTTTGGGACTTCATGCACTGGATAAGCACGCCCAAGTATTTCAAGGTATCTTTTGTGTGTTTGGAGTCCATTCACTTGCTCTGTTTCATCTGAAAGATGCTGTCTGACCCTTTTCCTTTCACTTGCCCTGCTCGTGTTTTTAATGAATCAAAAACTGTGGACAGCAATTCTGATTTCTGTATTTCAGTAAGAATCTCTTCTGATTTCTGCAAGGTTGCACGCAACTGCCTGGACAGTAACCCAAAGTCTGCTGTCAGTGCCTTTGCTGAAATCATGGGAGAGTAACGGGAGACAAAGATCAATCTGCACCCCAGCTGCACAATGCTGACTGCCAAGGGGGATGTGTGTACTGAGCTGGCATCAGGGGCACAAGAGGTGAGCAGGGCACGCACCTGTGTCATACACTGGTCTGACTTCAATGACCAGAAAGGAGGATGGAGACTGAAAAGGTAAACGGAGCAAAGGATAGGACAAAGGATATTCCGTACTGCACCTTCAAATTATTGTTAAATGCAAAATGCAGGTTGGATGTGACCCAGTCTGACACAGGCTGGACGGGGTCACCAGGATCTGCTTTCCTGTGACCAGAAAGCAGGAGTGTGAAAAATGTGTATGTTGGTATTTAAAAATCCCATAATATCCTCTATCAGAACCCAGTCATTTCAAAACAGCAAGTACAGAGGGCATATGTGTAAATCCGTACCTGCAAGCAATGTGAATGCAGTTAATAACTACAAATTACCCCAGAGAGCAACAACAGCCTCGGTAAAAGGTTCAACTTCTCTATTTGCTTCCTTGGCACAACTTAACTCCAAGGCCACTGGGAGAGTGGTGCCATTGTGACAGCCAGCAGGAAGCAGCAGAATCACGGTGCTGCCTGCCCATACAGGAGTTTTGCACACCTGTGAAACAACAACCACATCACCCCAAAGGGACACTGAAAGTTTGGTCCTCTGTGAGAGGAAGCATCCCTCTTTTGCCTCTCTTTAACATGGAATTGCCATTTGCAGCGCTGGGACTCATGCAACACCCTTCATCTTGTTATATGAAGCTCTCAGTCTTCCAACGATGAACAAAAGGTAAATTATACAAAGCAAAAAGGATGCCAGTTACAATTAGGCTAAATATAATGTACTCTCCATGGATGTTAATGCTTTGTGCACAGCTATGTATGCAGCTGAAGGGATATACAGAAAACAGGAAAAATGGAAGGACGGGAAGTTTGTAGCAACAGCTGTGTTGCACCAAATGGAAAGCATTTAAAGATGGGGAATTGCCTCTTTCTTTCACCCACGTCTCCCTTCCAGATCTACCAGCCAACTTTCTGCTAACTCGCCCTCTGCTTTTAGTTATCCACTCACCTTCTTATCTTCTCCATAGGAAAAGAAAGCAAGCAGGCAAAAATGAAAAACAGAATTAGATAAATAACTGGCAGCGTTTTGGGAGAAGCCTATCCTATCCCAGGGAGCAACAACAGCCTTGGTAAGGTTCAATTTCCCTGTTTGCTTGTTTTCAGAACAGTTGTTTGGCAGCTCCCCGCTCCCCACGTGTGTTCTGCAGTCTATGTACAAATGTAAACTTCCTTCCCTGTGATTCATCCCACAAAGAAAAAAAATAATAATGCGGAGAATTTTTTGGGGGGGATGTTTGTAAATGACAAAAATCTTGCATATCCACAATGACCTGTCCTGTATGAAGATTTTAAAGCAGCCTTTTTACTCTCGTATATGCATGAAATTTAAACCACCACTGTTACTTTTTCCCGGCCAGTAAATGCACAGATAAGTGCACAGGGACAGGAGGGACACACAGACAGATGACAGATCTGTGTGGAGCACTGTAAGTACGCCAGACCTTATTACGGAGCTGTGGGAGGCCTTGTACTCTGTGTCCCAGCTCTATGGGGACCTCCATATTTAAAACAAGATGAAAAAAATGTGATTTGAAAAACCCCTCATGAGCAGCCTTCAAAGGCACAGACAGGTTCTGACTGGATTAACATTTATTGACTGTTTAAGCCTGCTTTTTTGCTTCAGGACAGAGATACACGAGTTTAATTGCGGAGGCTGTTCTGCCAACTGATCACCAGAGTGGCAACCAAAGCTTTACTAATCGGTCTTTCATTAAAGAAAAGTCTCTATTACAAAACAAATTAAGCATGCTCTGATCCTAACCTACAGGTCCAATGGCATTACAGCAAAGTTTAAGCTGTTAGAGCACCGAAAAACTTATTAAGGTTTAGCGCTGAGATAGCACTTTTGTATTGATTTTACAATACACAGGTATTATGATTTATGGAGTGCTGGTGTCACTCTAACAAGCTGAAGGACACACAATATCATCTCCAACATCATTAAAATTCAGAAGCCTCTAGAACTAACTCATCAACCACGGCACATTGTCACACACTACAGAGCTGTTCGCCACTTGGAAAATGCCCGGAGCCTTCCGGACAGTCCTCTTCCTGAATCATTTAATTAAAAGGATACAAAAAGAAAGAAAGAAAAGGAAAGGTGAAGGAAGAGAGGGAGAAGCCAAACTCCACGTACGTTTTAGAAATTAGGGAACTGCAAAAGTTTCATTCGTATGACAGAGTGGTGCTATTAGTTACTATCACCTACACCAAAATGAGTTCTCTGCCTTCTTCTGTTGCTGGGATACCGAAGGCCTGAAAAGCAGGAGGTCTCCTGGAAATAGCTGGTCCGTTCAAACTGCAACTATAAGGCAGCAACACGATAAGCAAAAGCCATGCGTTATTTTTGTTCATTCTCTACCACGAAACTTCTATTTTATTGAAGTTTGGCTGCTCGCTCTGCCTCAGAACACAGCTATCCCTCCCTCCCAGGCGCCTGCTCTCCCTCTTTTTCCCGAGAAAAGACACCAAACCCGTGCTCCCAGCACCGCGGTCCGACAGAGGCTAAAGCAGAACGGACGCGGATCCGGCCGCCTCCCTGAGCCCCGGCCCGGCCCCGGCTGCGCCCCGGAGCGGGCGGTTCCGCGGTGCGCGGGCGCCCCCTGTCGGCGGCCGGCGGCATGGCAGGGAGCGGGCGGCAGTCCAGGCGGGCGGGGGGGCATGTCCAGAAGGCGAGAAGGGCTGCAGTGAAAGCCGCTTGGATGCGCCTTAAGGAATATTTATTTACTCATTAATTCCTTTATTTCTAGGTGCGTGCCTACAATTCCCGTAGGGCAGCTGTTATTTCTTACCTTTATTCGTGGGAGGTAATGTATTGTCACTCTGTTTGTTATACGAATACAGCCAAACATAGAAACATGCACTGTGCACAGCTCCCCTTCCGCTCTGCGGGAGTGCTCTGTGTGTAAGGACTGCCAGGCAGGTGTTGGGTCACTACAGTTATCAGTAAGCAGATTCCCGATGAGCTCCAAATGGGCCCAGGGCACAGCGTTACACATACAGCGCTCCCGTTTGGTGTAGATGTATTCCTTTTCCCTCAGAATTTGGAAATACCTAAACATTTTAAAAAAATCTAAAAAACACCCTTGAAAATGTCACTTGAGGACATAAAATACTCCCTAAATTATTTTTCTAAATAAAGTTTGAATATAGTTTATAGGGTACTTTCACCCTAAATGACCCTGAGAGCTCCCCAGATTGACCTCTTCCACTGAAGTAAGTGCACACTTAAGGAGAGCTGCCTCCTGGCCCCAGCTTGCACTGGTGCACAGCAGAAGCACACCCAGAGTAAACAGGCTCAGAGTAGCACCAGAAGTCCCTGAATGGAAACCACCACAGAAGTACAAGTTGGCTCTCTGTCTGCTGAGCGTTGCATGCCCCTGTTGTCTGGATGGCTTACAGACCTACTAAACATCCTGCAGGACTCCATCAGCCCTGCACAGTGCTGCTCCACTGTGTACAGCAGAGTAAAAGCTAAAAGAATTAATTATTTCAAGCTGTATAAAGTGATTATAACGTATAAATAAAAAAGATGAAATATTTTCTGAATCGGTGCAAATACACATCAGTTAATGGCTTGTTAAAGCAGCTGAAATTGTTTATAATTTGTTGCTTGTATTTTTAATAGCACCTTATTTATAAGAAAGGAGTAAAGGTCTTTGATTCCCAGGATCGCCAAAGATGCCTGATTGCAAAATCCAATCAATCCTAAAATTAAAATTAGGAGACAAGACCAGCATGAAAGCAATTCCATTGTAAGTCGGTACTCAGATGTTATTGATAGAAAAGCTAACGCAATACATTCTGCTCTGTCACCAGCTCCGACCCAAAGCAATTTGCTGAGCATCAAACCACCTCGGCATCGGCACCGGGGAGCCCCGCCGGGCCTGGAAATCCCGCTTGCCTGCAAGTGCACAACGCACACGGCCAATCTCCATAAAGCGCAGTGCCACAGTTGAATACAAACGCTCCTCAGGTCCTGCTGTGACTTGGCACACCCCGTTGGACAGCTGGAAACTGAGAGGAAGGGAGCTGCTGCCAATAACGCGGTACAGGGGATTTCAGTGCAAAGTTTCCTGGAAACAGGCGGTGACTGGCATTATTATTTTGCTGGAGGGTATTGGTGTGATAGATCAGATGTATACAACGATCCGTGGTTGCCCTTGTTTTATATGAGGCATGATATATGGTAAAGCAGAGCACCTTTCTGAGGTGATCTGTGCACTTGGGATGAGAATTAAATCCTGAACAAAACAAATAGAACTCATCCCAAGCTTACGTATGGCCTCCTGTAACTCTGGAAATCAGATACAGCCCTAAGTGACATTTTATGACGCGTATCAAAAAGACCTAGCTTGCTAAGGGCCACGATTGTGTATCTCACACCTCTGCAGCTGCGGTTTACTGTAGATAGATTGCATACAGTAACTCTTTCATTTTCCTTGGAGCCACTCGCGATGAAGTGCTACTGGCGATCATTAAAACAAGATTGCGCTTTTTATGTAGCTTGAATACATAAATGGTACTTATCTGCATTCCGGGGTAAAGAATGCTTTAAAGACAATTCGTGGATGTAAATGAAACAGCTAAATTAGGACTTGGCACGCTCTGTCATAATTAGCCTAATGTGATATAATTTTTAATGTAAAGAAGGTACGTTTTCCAACCCTGCCTAAAAGCCCAGCGCTCTCTATGTGCTGTAATAAATTAATGCAATAAAAACAGGTACGCTTATCCCGTAAAGAAGCTTATTAAGCAGGCTGCTGGTGCTGCAAAATTCAATGTTCGGCAAACAATACTTTTTTTGTTAGAATAACGACCCGTGGTTTATTCTTTTATACCGTGCAGCACTTGGGGATCTCATCCATTTACCAAAATAATACCAAATTAGTACCGCAAATATTGAAATCAGACCTTTCAGACTAACCAGTGGCCTAATTTTCTCTTCAATCTGCTCTTAATCTCAATTCATCAATAACACTGCCTTATTATAGGACTTTGACAGCGAGCTAGGGCTTTTGATAAATTATACATCTCAAGCCAGATTTAAAATTTGAAGCTCAAGTGCTAATTATCTGTACAGGCCTAGTTAATAACGAGATTTCTTGTTAAGTATCTGATCACAGCATGGGCATCATTTGTCAAGAACCTCAAGTCTACCTTGGAGACTAGCTCTTCGAATTCTCCCTTGCCTACCATATGTAAAATTGGGATCTTTGTTTCTATAATAACCTTTTATTAGGAAGCTGACATAATGATTAAGTTCGCTGTAGACACATACAATGAGTTAGACAATTACCCTTGCTGCTTTAAACTACTCAGGCTCCTAGCAAGACAAAATAATTAATATTGAATTTTAATTTGATGTGTTCCACATTTAAACCCCAATTTGCAAAGTACACCTGGAAGGCTGCCGCTGGTTCCTTGCAGTTTGTGCTGATGAAATAAAGGCTCCTGCCGCTCGGATGTAAAAGCACAGAAGGCATGATGCACCACAATCACTTCTCAGTGGAGCAAAGAATTTTCTAGCATTAATGGGAAAGGTAATTACCTAGGTCTAACTTTATAGCCTTTTCTCTAATGAAACTATAATCTCCCAGGCCTACGTGGTTTAAGCATTTACATGATTTTAACGATTTCGCTGCCATAACTGTTGTCACACACGGCAATTTAAGAACTCGGCGCCTCAAAACAAAGATGCTAATTATATTTCTATATTTTTATTATTGAAATAAAACCGGACTGTGTGAAGTGACAGGGCTATAATAAAGCAGCCCTGTGCTGCATTGCCAAAGTGGGAGGGGGCCGTATCTGTCTATGGGAGGAAAGACACCCAGGAGCATTCCCTGCCCTACCTGTGAGCCACACTGAGAGTTTTAATTCCTCCAAGTGTTGTCAATGGGGCAAAGCATGCAATATGCTTGGTTACTCCAAGGACAGGCAAAGCCCCTTTGTGTCAAGCGTGTCATCAGCTCCTTATGGAAACACAAGAGGTGTTCCAGCACCATCCCTAGCGTGTCCTGGCCCCCATGCTCCTGCATGGCAATACCACCATTCTGATGGCAAAACCTGCACCACAGCCGGCCCAGTCTCCTGCGTGCGGATGAGTCTGAGTGCAGGATGCCTGGGAATGGGCCTGCAGGGCTGGACAGCCCCACAATCTGCAGGGTGTAACCAGAGCATGGCTCCAGATTTCCAGAGCAGTGCTGGGTGACTGCCAGGGCTGGGCTGGGATTCCCACCCATCTCACATCATCTGCTATTCTCAGCAGTATCCCCTCTGTGTTTCACTACTAGGCTCTGCTTTCATCATATGAGATGGTTTGAGGGCATGTTGCACCATCAGTAAATCTGCATTCCCACTGACATCAGGGGCTGGGATTCCATTGGGCATACTGCTTGGATCAGACCTGGTAGGGATGGGTGCCTGACCTCAGCCTTGGCTGACGTCTGCATTTGAGCACCTCACTTCTCTAACTGAACTGAAGTCATCGCTGCTGCAGTTTCCAGGATAATCTAATTTGATGTTCATCATTACAATACAGCTGTATTTGCCAGTACGCTAACCGAAAGCAGAGATTGGATCCACATCAAAACATAAATTTCCCAAAAATACAGGTGTGCTAATGCCTAATGCAGATACCTGCTAATTGGCATCAGCTTGTAGGAGACATGGAATTAGAATTTTAAGCAGAAAAATCAGAAGACACTGAGGCTCAGTGCCCATTTAAAGTGTGAATAGGCAGCCAGAATTTCCATTCTGTGAAAAATTCAGTAATTTTATTTTTTACTGGACTGAAAAGTCAGAAAGACAAAAAAAATTATCAAAATTATTTTTCTGGCAGAGTTGCTCCTACCAGAATCACAGAATCATATGATCACTAAGGTTGGAAGAGACCTCTAAGATCTTCTAGTCTGACCATCCGCCCATTCCTACAATGTCTGCTAGAACAAGTTCCTAAGTGCCACATATAGCCTTTTCTTCAACACTTCTATTTTCCTTTCAGCTGCTTATTATATTAACATATTATTTTTTGCAATTATTTTTGCTATGCTATATTATTAATAATGCTTTTTATTACTTTGGTAAGTTATAAAATTTGAGGGACGTGCACTAAAACAGGGCATTCGAGATGGCAAATTTGTACAGATCATTTGGAAAGTGAAAATCACACTCACAAAATGTTTTTGTTGGACTTCTTTCATGAGAGCTGCTGAAGGGTCTGGAGCACAAGTTTCATGAAGAGCAGCTGAGGGAACTGGGGTTGATCAGCCTGGAGAAGAGGAAGCTCGAGGAAAACTTAGTCACTCTCTACACCTCCCTGAAAAATGTTGTGGCGAGGTGAGGATTGGCCTCTTCTCTCAGGTAACAGTGACTGGATGAGAAGAAACGGACTCAAGTTGTGCCAGGGGAAGTTCAGCTTGGATATTAGGAAAAAAGTCTTCTAGAAAGAGTGGTGAGGTATTGGAGCAAGCAGCCCAAGCAGGCAGTGGAGTCACTGTCCATGGAGGTGTTGGAGAAGAGGGTAGATGTGGCACTTAGGAACATGGGTTAGTGGGCATGGTGGCGATGGATTGATGGTTGGATTAGATGATCTTAGCAGTCTTTTCCAACCTTCACGATTCTATGGTTCTGTGAAATATCACCAAAGAGTGTGATGACTAAGCAGGTTTCTACTTTCACCCTTGTAACTACTGTTTCTCTCTATTCATGTTTGTTGTATCAATATAACAAATTTCAGACAAGACCCTTGTATCAAACTAACAATCCATTTAGCATGAGGAGAAAAATATCATTGTTTAACTTTGCTCCAAACCAAGAAGTAAATCAGCTGGGGAGGAGTACAGATGCATTTGCGGGGTGTGATGTGTGTGTTTTTCAGCCCTTAGTAAAAAGGAAGAACTAAAACAATTTCCTCATCTCAAGAGAAACCTTGCAGACCAAAAGGAGATCATGTGCTGTAATAACATGTAAGGATGAGAGGTAAAATCTTCTTTCAAAAAAACGCTTAAAGTTACCAGCATCCATGGATCGGCATTTACCGTCATATTTAAACTCAGAAAGATAACTTCCCAACTTTTACAACTCACAGGTTCTCTCTGATCCACTTACAAGGAACAATCCTTTTTGCAACACTTTCACGGTGACTTTTTCAGTGTTACATCTGTTTTCATTTTGCATCAGCAACAGCGTAGACAGATCAAGAAGTGACATGGGATGGGTACGGCTGCTTATGGTGTTGGTAGTTGATGTTGTTGGCACTGGCACATTGAGGAACATCACTTATCTTTTTCAACTAATGGATGGCAGAACTCAAAGTGTTTCCGATCAGCAGCACAGTCTAGTTGGAGGCCTGCAGCTAGTCTGTATTGTTTAACATGTTCATTGGTGACCTGGACAAGCTTGACTTTTTTGGTGACTTGCACAAGCTGTACTGATCACCAGAAGATAAGTCCTGTAAACAGACTGCATAATTTAAGGGAAAAGACCTGTGAGTGTTCTATTCTCTTAGCACAGTGAAGGGATACACACCTTGTATCCAGTTGTAAAGGTACCTGCACTGGGAAAATCAAATATTTAATCAGTTTTCTCATTAGAAGGTATTTTATATTGCAGGGTTGCTGTTTTTTTTTAGTTTTGTTTTTTTTTTTCCCTTCATCTCAAACCATAGATTTGCAGGAATGGATAGATGTTAGGAAAGATGCAGTAAGCAGGTGCATTATTAAGATAGTAAGCAATGACAAGTACCCACCTTAGCTGCTCTACTATAGCTCTGCACTGGAGGCTCTGCCTAATTAGCTTCCACCGCTCACCCCAGGGAGAGGAAGCCGTGAAATCCGCCGCTCTCCTGCTCCTCCTCTTCAGGATGGCAACTAAAAGCAGCCAGAGCAGCTGGGTCCTTCAGAGCCATGAGCAGAGCAAACTCTTTCTACTACTTACTCATGCTTTATAAATAATATATTACCTAATTTCCTGCCTATTCTCTGAAACATCTCAATTACCTTTGAGAAAAAATACCTTAGGTAGTAGATTACCACCTTCTGAAGATGATTTGGAAACCTCATGAATCTGTCTGAGAAATATAAAAATGTCTTAGTAGATTTGAGACTGTATTTTCATAGCTTTTATAGAAAGAAAGAAAGAACATATCTATATATATATTCTATTAAGAGTGGAATTCAAAATGGGTTGTTCTGCACAGGAAATTTCTTACCAAAAAATACTGCTAGTTTTAGAATGGGCTGCTTTTCAGGGTTTCCATCACAATTAAAAATTTCTTTTGAAAGTCAAACCCAATCTGTTGGTATGAATAAATGATGCATAGCTCAAGTGTGAGGTGTTAATGTACAACAGCACAGAGATGAAGCCTGTTTTAACCATATGAAAAAAAATAGTAGAATTTCAAAAGCATGAATCAATATATAAAATTCACAAATGTTTACTAATGCACACAGGCAACACAAATCAAGGATCCCTATTTCTCTTCAGACATGCATTGGGTTTTTCAGACATAATATTACCGTGCAATAAAAAAAGCCCAAATCACTTATCAAAAACACTGTCAATGAAAAAACAGGATTGCCACTTTGCTGGTGGTCTTAGCAGATAAAGCAAAATTGCTACTATACATCATCCTTAAAAGAAAGACAATACCAAAGGGGAAGCTGCCAGAAGGTGCCATTTTCAGATGTCAAGATAAGGGATGGACGTCTGAATTAATGCAAGACTTGTTGCATGTTGTCTGTAACAGGCAACCTGGTTCCCTGCTAAAGCAGACAGCAATGCTTCTGCTTGGATGCCTTTCTAGGGTGTATAACTGAAGGAACCTAAAAGAAACTTGAGAAAACAAACACCAGTCTTCACAGTGTTCCTGGAGGCAACTGCTTTGATGTCTTGATATTGCTGTAAGCAGTTCCTTAGGAGCTATGAGGTGAAATAGTGTAGAGATTGGATTCTAGAACAGATACTGGAAAAAAGCATTAAGCTAAGAGGCCACCTATGGCCTTCCTAGGATGAGGTATTCTGGGAAGAAATCACTGATGTCTTTGTGGTGAAAAGGCTGTGCAAGGGTCACAGTTCGGAAACCCAAGGTGAGAATGTTGATGCTATTAAGCAGGAGAACACAGTCAGTGGGAACTGCAAGACTAATGATAAAATTAACAGTTACACTAAGAATTGCAGTGATCATAGCTAAGTGTTTCATGTGTAAAATAGATGCCATCGTATTCCTGTCAGGGCACAGAGTTGCAGTTCTGTGCCATATGTGATCCAGGGCCGAGATTGCAAGGAGCGATTGTCTGCAGAGCTGGCTGTGTTCTTGACAACAAGGAAATGGCCACTGGGGAAGCTGTGGTGCAGATATAGGTTTGCCTGGGGTGCACACAGCAGCACCTGAACCTTTCTCTTTGTGAATAGCACTTGGGTTTGCTGGACTTAACCAAGATTTTCTTAAATATGAGCTGCATTTTTGGGTTAGACCTGTGCTGATTATGAACTTCAGCAAGTGGATGGGAATGAATAGAGCACATGGACCTGCTGCCAGCTGCTCATCTTGCACCATCACATGGAATCTCTCTAAGTTCTCTGTGTACTTTCCCTATTCAAACAACTGCAGCGTTTGGAGCAGAGTTGGTTGCTCACAGGATGCCTTGATATCCTTGTGCAGGGTTCTGAGCTGCTCGTGCACCCTTGGCCATGTCACCAGGGTGCCACAGAGACCCCAGACTCCTCAGATACTGGGAGTGGGGTTGGGAACACTGAAGGCAGATTTTGAATGTCAGTCATACTGCCTTACTCATGCCATGGGCAGCTTCTGCAGCCTCGCAGTGGTTGTAAGAAAGGAGTGCTGTAGTGCTAAATGTATTTAACTGCTATATCTTCCTCTGACTATTCAGTGATCATGTACAAAGCCCAAGCAGTACCTGAGTTACATTTCTCCTGACTTCACTCTTCACAGCTGAAAGCAGGTGAGCTGACTTGCTAACTGGTGCTGTAATTAATCTTCAAGAGGGTAGAAGATACAGCACTAAATTGGAGCTCAGGTTACAGAGAGGAAATCAAACGAACAAGTTCAGTGTCTCTAATATTGTACCATTTACTCCACAAGCTGTCTTGGTACATCAAGAGATTTAATTAATTCTGAGATCCCCCGATCAGTTGCGGAAAAAAAGACAAAACACAGTGTATGGCAAAAGAGCCCTAATCAGAGTGACCTGCTACGTGGTACCAGAATTATCGGTGCACCATACGTGCGCAGTGTCGATGATAGGCTGTCTGTGTGCCAGGCTGTGCGGGAACGCAGGGCTGAACCATGAGCTCCTGTGATCAGAAGGGCACTGGGAAGAACACAAGGAGGGCTTAACTGATCAATTTGTCAAGGAAAAAATTTCACTGTAGCACTTAAATACAAAGAGGAGTTCCTTCAAGGCTCCTCCAGCACACACAGCCGGCTTTTTCAGAGAGGTCTCTGTGCTGCCCACCCCTTCCAGCACCTCTCAGGGACAGGCCCCATAGCTCAGGGCTGGAGGAGGAGCAGTGACTTCTGCATTTCCAAAGATGGTGTGTACAGGGAGAAATCAACACGTGCTGCAGAGTCTAAGTGGGGCAGGCCTTGTTTAATTCTCTCTTACTGCATAGCAGCTGGGCTCCCTGTCCCAACTAATTTAGGTAGGAAGCTTGTTTTTATTCCATTAACTTGCAGTACGAATGTCACTAGCTCTAGCTGATTGCAGTGACCAGTGCCAGAAAGTCATCAATGCTTTTGTGCCTGCACGTTCACAGCACTCCTTATTATGCCTGCAGACCACATGGCAGTGGACCTGCACAATTTATTCTAGAGCAGGAGGCACTTAATGCTTCTCTAAGTTAAAAAGGGAAAAGTGGAAAAAAACAGATCCCACCTCAGCTGTTCTGACAACAGCCATTGCTGGAGAAGGACAAATTCAGAGCCTGATACAGGGCTTTCTTCTGGGCTATTGGCTCACCAGGGTCTCCCATCTCCAGTGCATGAGTAAGCAGGATGCTATGCGCTGAACGATACTGGGGCTGGTTTGTAATGAAGATGGCATGATGGCAAGATTGTGATCTAAATTTTCACTGATCTTTTGATTTCAGAGCAGCTGTAATAGCTCAGAATGTGTTCAGGTTTCTACATCATGTCGATTGCCTGAAGACCAGACAGAATATTGTTTTTTCTTTAGAGGTTGATAAGTTCAATCCTCTGAAGAAACTGTTGACTACCATTAGTAGTGGGTTCATTTGTTCTCTGCTGGACACTGTCAGCCAGCAGGGGTTTAGGCTGTTGTGCAGCTCCCAGCTCAATTATTTCTGAGGGCTCTTTGTTTAATATAATGGGGTCAAATTCAGACTGTAGGTGGCTGATGATTTTTGGTCCAATTTAGAATAACCTGTCTGCAAGCCCACCTTGAATGCAGTTAATCTCTTTTGTGAAAAAAGTGAAAACTCTGCAAACTATTTGGTGTTTCAATCCAATATTTAGTTTCTGTTATGTTAGGTGATTGGCAATTTTTTCTGCTCAGAGTGGCTCTGAATATATCTTTATGCAGCTGTGATGCTAAACTATTTTTCCTATATTGTGATGCCCTGCCATGGAAAATCTTTCCACTCAAAGACAGAATGCAGAAATGAAAATAGATTTAAAACTCCAATATGTACTGTCACCTATTCTATGAAACTAAAGTTCACAACAAACTGAATGACTCTGGTCACTGTTAGGAGTGTGATTTGGTCTTTAGGAAGCATTTAGTGGCTTGGCAGCATATAGGCACTGTAGATTACCAGTTGGCTTTTTATATCCTGCATTAAATTGCCACCTTGGCTGACTCTCAGCCATTGGGCCTGGCTGTGAGTTTTCATGCTGTAGCTCAGCAGCATTTCTGTCTGAAGAACACAAGGACTTCTGAATGGCCATGGCTGGCAGTGTGGCACTCACCCTGAAAACCATGCAGAAACCTCTGCAGAATAAATTGCTTCATTTATTTCCATTTTTTTCTATGGGGTGGCTGAAACAAAAGTCCTCAATTTCAATTTGTCTCAATACAGTTGTGGTGATGGGACTGCTTCTCTTCTGCTGGATTAAGAGCATAATCCCAACTGTAAGTCTGTGCAGTGTGATCCAGGGAACACTTGAACATTTCATGATTTTAGTACTTGGACAAACAGATGAGACATCTGGAGAAGGTCAGAGCTGCTGATACAGTATGTGGGATGCACTCCACATCCTAATACAAATCTTAGGTTTCCTACAACAGTAAAATCTGAGTTCAGAGACAATTTATGGCAGATTTTGTAGACATACCTAGTGGCAGGCTACACTTTGCAAAGAAGGAGCAGGAAAGATGTGCAGTTTTCTGCAAAGTTTTCTGTAGCACCTCTTTATCACTATTTTTCTCTCTATTGCAGTCAAAGTAATACAGAAACATTGTACCGCAGAGACATCTCTCTTTAATCTGAAACTCATCGTTCCATGCTTTGTATTGCACCCTTTTGACCCACATTTGTTTATTTGACGCATGTGCAGATCCATGAGCATTTGCATGATACCACAAGAGTCTCACCGGCTATTTATTGTGGTGCTTGAGAAAGTGCTGGACACTCTGCTTAAAATAAACCCATCTGGATTTATGTGCCCATAAACAGAAAGGTTTAACTGTAATGGTTATGTCAAAATCTGTGCAATTTAGGGATGTTTTTCAGATATAAACAAACAAAAACTATTACCAGAGTAACAAAGCAAGTCATTTAACAGAGTAAGTTAGTTAAAATGTAAAGTAAGATAATTGCAAAATTCTAAATATGATTAAATTTTTGATAAAATGAAGGCTCATTTGATGATTCTGTGATTGGTGAAAAAAAAACAAGAACTATCTCCTCTTTATTTCTCTTTGTAGGAATAGACATGAATGTTGATTTTTGCTCATAAGATAAACTTTTGTTTGTCAGGAATGGATGCAGCTTGCAGCCAGGAAAGGAGGTAAATGAGGAAAATACAAAGCCTGAGATTCAGAAGGAAATATAAAAGCAATATTTTATCTTTGAAAGTTACCTCATGCTGAGTAAATAACATGTCAAAACAAACTATAGTTCTGGGTTGGTTTCTGTTCAGTTCTTTCTCCAGAAAATTGAATAAGAAGTTGAAATGTTTAAGTTATCAGAAGGCAGAAAGCTTGGAAAAGCACTCAAGAAGTTGTTAGGTGACTCTGTTTCCTCATTTCTTAATTTGTAACCTTGTTCCTTACTTCCACAGTTCTACCTTGAGTTACACTCCTAGCATTTTCAGAATTTTGAAGAATCAGTATTTCCTTCCTTTCTTCTTTCTTTTCTTTCTCTGTCAGATGAATCTGTATCCTCTCATTCTTCTTTGCCATAATAACTACAAATGTACTTCTACTGAAACTGAAGTTGAAATCGAGACTTTCACGCAATCACAAATCCTTTGAAAAAGCTGCCAGAACAGCTCCCACTCTGCAAACTACAGGTAAACATCCACACTGAAACTAAGGCAGAGCTTGTTGGAGTTTGTTTGCTTTTAAATGAAGGTTTAGGAGAATAAAATGCAATCATAGTAGCAGGAGAAAATGTCAAGGAGCAGACGGCATGTAGAAATCCTGGTAAGTGATGATCAAGAAGTACTTCATCCTTAAGAAAAGTTGAGAATGCCTGAAAAGTTGTGTGGGACTGTGAGTAAAATGTCTGGAATGCACAGCTCAGTTAAGGATTTGATATTGTGCCTCATATAGGTGTTACTCAATATTGCATTGGAAAAGGATGATAAGCTGAGCGAGAACCTGGCTAAACGGGAGATAATTAGGTGAGATGAATGGGGAAGTTATTGGAAGGATGGTATTTGTAAAAGCCTGAGGATATCTGAGGAGCTGAAACAATGTTTTCATGATGACCTTGCCAGAAAATAGGTGTGTTAATGAACTCTGCAGCCGAAGCAAATTTGGAAAGGATTGCTGATTTGGAACAGGACTGGAATATTATATAGGAAAAATTTGGGGGGAAGAAGATGCAAGCTTGAAGTTTAATAAAAATAAATTTAACATTAGAAAGAATTCTGACTACCAACTGGAATTTCATCCGAAGCCTCAGATGAAGTGAAAGTCATCCCTTAATCAGCTGCCTTACACAACTTTCGGCCACCTGTGCTACAGATCTGGGAAAGAGGTAAACAGTTGGGGCCATCTCTAGGTGTTGGCACCTCGTTGTATTTCAGAATATAGACATGCCCCAGGTGTATGAGACTAACCTAGTAATAATAAAGCTGAAAATGGTATGTGATAATGGTTTTGCATACACCAGAAAAATAGAGAAAAGGCCATTCCATTTAAAGATTGCTAAATGAAAAAGACCATTTCAGGCCAATCTAAAATTTAAGGGGTTAATTAGAAGCCTCTTTTTTTTTTTTTTTTTTTTTTTTTAAATTTGGGGGAGAAAAGTTGTCATTCATCTGAAGCACTGAGTCACCCCTCAGGTACTCAGTGGAGATAAACTTCTCAACTGCCAGAAAAACTGCTGGACCTTTTGGTACAAAAGATCATCCTCTTAAGGATACTTAATGGCTGGGTAGCAGTCTCCTGTGTAAATGTATCCTAGTAATTATAGCTTGAAGTTGTACTAATCACTCCTAATAGAGATGGACTGCTCCTCCTGCTGTGTCCCTCACTGCTTCCAGATGAGAACTATCCCAACAACTTGGGATTAGCAAAAACACTTGTTATACTATTAGCTTCATAACTTTATTAATCTTTGATTATAGAACAGATGGATCAATCTTAATCATTCTACAATGGAAGATTAAATAGCTTAAATTATATCAATCATATTTAAGTCTTTACTTAATAAAACAACAATTTAAGTTGGGTCATCAGTAGGGCTTGAACCCGGGGCCTTCAGATTAGCAGCCAGGACTTCCTCCATTAAAAGAGTAAACCCATTAGCTGCTTGCTGTTGTACACTTGTATCTATGTACACTGGCCATTAAAAGATACGACTCATGCTGTGCCAGTGGATTACACGTTGAATGTTGGGATTAAGAATTCCTAGGTTCCATTTGTGCCTCTCAGAAGGAGTTTTGTTCATGAAATAGAGTGGACAATGAGAAATGGGTCAGCTGGTGACAGCATTTAGGGGTAGATTTGCACGAAATAGGGATTCTTGTATCTAAAGATGCCTGATTCAGGTATTTTGGGCTTTAAGACATGTAAGAGCTTAACAGTCAGATTTGTCATATGTACTTTGAGATCCAGAAGAAAAACAGAATTACAGACTCCCCATCCTGTCATTATAAGATGGATATAACTATGGGAATACAGTAAATACTGTACTGATTGATAACAGTATATTTTTTTGTCATCTAGTTCAGGTTAACTGTCACACTGTAAGCAAGAGGTTTTGGAGGACTTTTAATCTCTGCATTACTTTTTTTTTGCATTGCCTAAACCTCAGGTAACCTCAGACACTCTTCATGACCTCTTTGGGGTCAATACTGATTTGTACTGACCCAGAATCCTAACTTCAGCTTATCAATGTACTCTATCTGCTACCTTATCAGAGACAAGATAGAACTTTACTGAAGGTAGAAAATGACAGCTGACTAGAGATAATATTTAGTGAAAGATACAATGGAGAATGGCTCAACAAATTTAATATGAAAAAAAAGATTCCCAGCCTTAACTATAAATTTGAATGTGCTGTGTTTATAATGCAGTCCTTCTGCAAGCTGTGCTTCAGTGACTGCATGCAGAAAATGGCTTTGCTAGTATTTGTAAACAGTGTTGGACTGTTGATGAATGGCATTTGTTTGAAACTACTAATTCCTGATTATTTTTTTTTCCTATTGCATCATTTGGCTTCCTTGGTGGATCTGAAGCCTTGTTGAGCTCTGGTTAACTCTGGAAAACTTCCAACAAAAGGTACCATTGCACATTACCTCCACAGCTGTAAATTAAGCACTGTATTTCTGCAAACTTTGCAAATTTACACATCAGTCCTCTTCAAAACTTTACCTACATACTTAAGATTAAAATTTTATTTAGAGATGTTACTTCATTTTGCTGTGAATCAGTACATCAGCTCTTCCATAAGTGCACTCAGTTGCTCCCCAAAGAGAGAGAAACTTAGCAGTGGTGTATATATTTCCTGTTCATTACACTGTAAAAACCCTTGGAGAACTAATACATTGATTAGCACAAGTCAGGAGTGCATCTTTGACTTGATCAATGCATTTGTGTGTTGCAGACTGGCTAATGGCAAGTGTCAGAGTGCCCACCTGTTTGAAATAATTGCAGGATACAAGCATTAACCTATTGAAAGAGTGCATTTATTGGGCACAAAGAAAAATTTATGACCTTCAACTACAAAGTCTGTGCAATAACAGTGACTGCCAAGTAGAGAAGAGATAGTTTAGCTATATTAAAATAGGTAAATCTGGAGTCTGGGGTTTGCTCCAGGTATTTAAAGACCTGAGCAGAGCATAATGAAGGAACAGATGTACCACTTGAAGCCAGTATGGTACATGAGTAGCCTCAAAGGAGCGCTGGAACATAGAATGAGAAAAGGTACAACAGTGATCAAAACTAGATATCCAAATGTTCAGAAAATATGCAAGTCTGCTTATGGACACCTCTCTATGGAGTCTCCAAAGCATGATATAGATGAACCATAATTTCATGTCACTCACTCAAAATAGGGTACTTTTAATGCTGTTGTAAATTATTTTATTTTCAAAATAGCTTTTCTAGTTGACCTGCAATGCTTTGTGGACTGTTTTTAGGTACTCTGGTACTTCTCATTGGCAATGATTTTCATTTTAAGGTCACAAAATGGAAGAGGATGTTCTTTCTCCACTTTTTTAATCCTATAAACTGTTAGATAAAATTATCTCTAGAGATTAAGTTAGGTTCCTTGTTAGCATGCAAGAATGAAATGTTTTTCAGAAAAGCACCACTGTAAGCTTATACTAGGAAGCTTATACTGTTATCTATACCTATACTATAAGCTTATACTGTTTTCTACTGCTGCAGATGTACTCCAAATAGTGTATTTACATCCTTTACAAGAAGGAAATATTGTCTGGTGTTTCCACATTTCATTTGGTAGAGGTAACGTCCAAATTCTGGTGCTCCAGGGAACAAATATGCATGACAGTCTAAGCAGGACAAATGGTGCTCAGAGCAGCAAAGCTCTGAGGAACACAGTGCAGCCAGACCAGACCTTCTCGCTGGCCACATTTGGAAGGGAGAAGAGATGGCCAAATGTGTCCAGACATATGGAGATGGGAGGAATGACTTCCAAAATCAGCTGGCTTATGTTGGACTGAGCTACCTTAGATACTACATGTGGCTTTAGGGCTGAGTCCTGAAATTCTAGAACTGCCTTGACTGAATCACTAAGACCTGGGAAACATGAAATACGGGAAACGAGTCACTACAAGGAATTGCACGCTCCAGTGCTTGCACCCTGAGTGTCCCAACTTCCTTCAGAAAGGTCTGACCCTAAGTGTAGAGCTATTTGATCTGAACTCAGCTCCATTTTTATTGCTGCAAGAGGATCTCTTTTCATTTTTTGGAGTAGCTAAGATTCTTTCTTTCAGGGCCTGTTCAAGGCCTGGCTCAGAGATCACAACATTTAGGTAGTTCTATCCTAGTCAGTTGAATTACACTACCAGTATAAAGCAGGAAGGGTAGGACTTAATGGTATCAATTTTCATTCTGATTAGCATCAGAATTTAGCACCTAACTTTGTCACGTGCTTTTAATAGGCAGAAATATTTGAGGTCATTCTATGGAACTTAATGCATTGTTTTTTTGTATTAGTTTGATGGATGTAAAACCTGGGCTTGGAAGGAGCCCTGTTAATTAGAAGTTAAGTGCTATCATCTGACACAACCTAGCACCTTGATTTAGCCCTTGAAATAAGGATAAATGGGGAACAGCAGTCCTAAAATCTTATATAAGAGAAACTGGTCAGGGGACTTGGTCTTCCTGATAAGTGAGATAGTAGTGCTTTGGAAGTGTGAAGTAGTTTTCTTCTTGCTCAATTTCTATATTGCTGAGTATGTAGAAAACAGAATGTGTTCTAAGGATCCTGGAGAATGCTTTTAAGTGTCTTTCTAATGCACATGGAGAAGTCTGAAAACATTTCATTTACCAAGAACTAAGACTGGTAAGAATATATTTGTTTTTTAACTTCCACAAATAATCTAATATTCTTTTTTAAAAAATATCAGAATATTATTCATTTTCTCAAGTTTGCTATCATATTATAGAGGGTAACTATATCAAGAAACAGGAACTGACCTTGATTTATTTTCTAGAAAACCATTCAACTTCAAGGCGCTGATGATGTAACACAGAAAATCAAAGTAGTGCTGTTATTAACAGTAAGTGATCTTGCAGTGTGCAATTTTAAGTCTTTAAACAATGATTAAAGGAGAGCACTGAACATATAAAAGTGATCTTTTTCCTCCTTAGTTTTGCTGTCTAGGTGAAAAACCTCTTAAATACTAGCATTACTCTTATTCTTTTCTGTAGCTGTAGGCTGACATACTCATTATTAAGTAAAAGCTATCCCTCTTGGAGTGCTGTGGCAAGTGCCCCTGTTAATTGAAAAGAGCCCTTTGGGGCTCATTCTCACTAGAATACCAACTGGCTGTCCTTGATATAAAAGATTTTGAGGAATTAAGAGTAAAAATGTTTCAGGAAATGGTGATAAGTAGCTCAGAACAGCATGTTCTGGTCTTCTCTACTCATCCTCTGATCTATGCCAAGAGGTTTCCCCATGGATCCAGGAAGAGCAGTGTTAGGTAAGACTAAGTGTGGGTTCTGGGAGAGCGTTCTAGATTCTCTCTTAAGTCAGTGGATCCTGGTGAAGCATTCGGTTTTTGTCTTCATAGTAGCATATCTAATACATAAACTGTGATGACTTAATTATGCAGTTGTTTATATGTACTCTAATGTTTCTGTCGGATTTTCTGTCCCATTCTCATAACTTCAGATAGGAGCTTTGTTGTCCTGGCGGACACTGGATATATGATGCATCTTCTGGATCACAAGCTTATTTAAAATCAACAATGGCTACAAGAGTAGAAAGCTCTGAGTCAAGAAGATGGAATTTTGGGTGTGGTGTTTACTTGTACATGCCCACTCTTTCCCCACATAAAAGGAGCTGGCTTATCAGTTTCTCACATAAACAGTTCCTTGGTTACCTCTGCTGTTTGGCCTGTGTATACTGGCCTGATGAAGACCCTGACAGACCATATTGAAAAGCAATCATGTACTGAGCGAATTGTAGCTTAGAAGCTGAGTTTGGACCAAACAAGATGTAAAACACTGAAATGCCCCATTACACTGGTGACCATGGGTAATATTAGCCCAAGGAGAAGGCAGTCCACGGGCACAGCCCTTTATGGGAGCTTATGGGAAGAAGGTGGAAAGGGTACTTACAACTTTATATCAAATAAACAGGCACTGCCAGCTTGATGAGCACTGCCTATGGAAAGGCCTATTATACATTATTAAAGTCTTGTGGAGAGTCAGTCTGCCTGATGTTCATATCCTGAACTGAATAAGGCATCATTGCCATAGGGACTTTGAGGCACGTGCTGTATTATAGAAACTTTGACTACGCTCTCACATAACCCCAATCCATTGGGTGGATTCTTCTCAGGAAGTGGGGCAAGTACTTAATGAAGGAATCACTGCCTTTGGAGTTTTACAGATATTACTGCCATTAAAGCATTCAGCTTTGAAATTACCTTTTACTGCATGTGCAGATAGATGGAAAAAGAGAGATTAAATGTGAATTAATTTTGGATGCTTCAGAAAGCTCATTCTTAGGAAATGTGGAATACTTCTTTCTAGGCAAGCCTTTGGAAAGACAGCCTGTTTAAAGCACTGCTTGAGCATTAATTATTTAAGCAGCAAGATAGTCCTGAAGTACAGGTTCGTAAGCATTACTTTTCCCAGTTTATACACAAGTACAAAAAAAGCACTCACTTACTGAGAAATACACAATAGATGTGCAGCAAGAAAAGCTCAAAGCTGAAGTTGAGGCCCCCTATTCCTGGTATGTCCTGCCATTCTTGTAGATCTTTTGGCTCCAATTGTATGTGTAGCTAACAGCTTTGTTCACAAACTGTAAAAAATGAAAGATGATTAACAGAAATTTGTGTTTACTTGTGGAGAGCTTTCTCTTTAATGAGTCACTTGCATTGTTGCTGAACTGCTTTGTTTCAGTTTGATGGTTTTGTCTGAACAGTGAGACCACATTCTTCAATATCTCTGTAGAAAAAATCATTTAATTTTTTATGAATAAGTTATTCTTTAAGTTGCCCACTATGCAGTTCTGCAGAGATGTCTACCAGAGGTCATGTCTATAAGAATATATGCATTCACACTTCCATATTTTTTAGATAGATTCAAACAGTGCTTCACAGCTTTTCTGCGTAATGATATTCCCCAGAACACTCTAGGTGGGAGCTGGAGAAAATAAGAACTGTCAAATTAATTACAGATATGGCAAAATTCAAAAGAAAACTTAGATGCCATCAATGACATTATGAAGAAATAGATATATCATGTATAAACAGTTTCTCTCTCCTGATTTCCATGTTTTTTAGTGTTTGAGCCTACAAGTGGCAGTCACACTGTTCTGAATGTATACCACGAGCTCTTGGTCAGGCTTCTAGCTCCAAGGGGCACTCCAGCATACCAAACCGCCCTAAAGTAGGTGCTTGGTCCCTTCCTGCTCTGCATCAGTTGCTTGCATCTTGTGGAAGATGCTGCCTGGGGTCCAGCAGGCCTGGAGATGGTGGAAGCTTAAAGCAGAGGGTCACAGGGTTTGTGCCCCCTTTCACCAGGTGCACTGCTCTGCTAGGTGCCATATGGTGCTTTTAACATGGATGAGAACAATCTCCCTCAAAGGTGGAGAGTGAAGGAGGTGGGAGAATTTCAGACGAAGATACCTTTTAGTTTTTCCCTCTTGGTGTTTTTATTTCCTTTTCAAGCAAGACTATTTTCAGTCTAACCCTAGCAACTACAATATAAGCTGCTTGGAAAATAGATGATGGCAAATGTTCTCCTGGATAACCTTGTGTCGGAGATACAAATTGGCAGTGCTGCTCACGTTGGCAGTGTTTCCAGTTGGTGCTCGCAATCACTGAGAGTTTTCCTCTCTGCCATACTCTAGTGCTGCATTTAGTGCAGTGGTAGAGCTCTCAGCTGTGATACTATTTCCATTTCTCCCCAGCATGAGAGAAACAACCAGACTCCTAGCTTGCAATCTGTCTCACTAATGCTTAAGCTGGTGTTCACAGCCCTAAGGGCCTGTAGGCAATTTAATTACATTTGTTCCATAATTTCAAGTGATGGTATTTTGTAAACATTTTTAATGTATCGTCATTAATACGTTAAGGAAAGAAATCTATTTCTGCCAGGAAAGTGGAAATAAATCTTCACTATCTCTTTGGTCCACTAGTTTACATTTAGAATAGAACACCTTTTCTGAAAAGCTGTTGGAGACATATGCTCCCATTATTATCTCACAGTGATTTATCACTAACTCTAAAGTAAACATTATATTCAAGTTACCTGCTTCCTACTGCCCTTACTGTGCCATTTTAGAGTATCTTAAAGGACCAGCATATGAGCACTGCTGTGAAATTCTTGTTGTTTTTTTTTTTTTTTTTCTGTCTGCACTGAGTTTTTGTACTGCTGCTGTTCATTTAATCATACTGTATTAAGAAGGGGGGGAAACAAAAAACTGCCAACTGCAATCCGAGGTGGACAGGGCAAACTGCTGCATGGAAAGCAGTTCTGAAATGGCCTGATCAGAAGGGTGCCAATCTAAAAAACGTTTATATTTGAGGGAAAAGGGAAAATTCACTGAATGAAACAGCCTTAGCATAGTGCACCTAATAAGAGGACCTTTTCCTGCATATTTTGTGTTGGGTGAATCAGCGCAACTCTCAGCAGCCTGAAGCAGGTATGGACCTGTGTTCTAAGCTGTGATTCAGCTGTAAGCTGCCCAGAACCCCTGTGTGTGGTCTGGAGCATCTGCTCTGTGCTTCCCATCCACTTCTGCACATAATGAATAATGCTTTTTCCAGCGGATTTGGGAAGAAGCAATTTTCTTGTGTCTGGAAATCTTGCTGTTGGATGGAGGTTAAGGAAGAGTGTAAGGAAGAACAGTGAGAGGCTGGGGAAAGTTGTACAATTGCATGGATAAATTTTAAAAGGGGAAAGATAACTAGAAGTCATGTGAGTATTTTTTGATGACTTAATCTTTTTGTACTTTTTATTTTGCAAGTTCTATGTGACATTCTAGTTCTTTCACCCTGTAATGAATTAAGCTGCAACTAAGGATTTTGGTCATGAGATGTGGTGTTGTCCCAACCTGAAGGATGAGGGGAAGAAGGGAGAAAGAAAGGTCACTCCCAGCTGTCCACTGTCGTACTCTTTGCTTCTTTGTTTCTGGCGATCACTGCTCCTGTAAAAATTGTCAGTAGCTGCATGAGGGAAGCTAGCCAAACTGGGGCATCTCTGCTCTTTCACTAAGAATTTCATCCAGTTTCAGCCTTTGAGCCTTCTTGTTAAATGTCCTGGGTGGTGGATGAATCCTGAGCATTTAAGATAACTGTCTTCCTTTTGGGAAGGCTGCTTTACAATCACAAATATTTGTCACCGCATGATGCTATTAAATCCTGCTCCCACTATGTTCTGTGCTTCCTGTGGTTATTCTGAGATTGTGTGGTGGTGAAACTGTACAGAAATTCTGGTTATTAAAAAAAAATACATTAAAAAGATATTATCAAGTATCATTGACTGCAGTGGGGAATACAACTTTAGAAAGATAGAGTAGCACTTCTTGATTGTAAAGTATTAAGAAGGCGGCTTTTCCTTAAATTATTTTTATTTGTCCGTAAACTGACATACGTAAATTCTCAACCTGAAGGATCATAGGTAGTTGCTGAATGCAGTGTAATTAACATTGCATGATCCAAGAGCAATGTGCTTCACTCTGTGGAAATAAGCCTTGCAAAAAATTCTTCCTTCTAACTTTATATTTTTCAACATAATCTTTCTAGTTGATTTTTATCTGGTAACTTTTTACTATAAAACAATATCAGTCAGTGCAGAATACCAAAGTATTTTTCCTGACAAAAAATGTATGTATCCTGTTAGAAGAGAAAAAGCTGAGGTAAAAAATAGCTAGCACATGGCAATGTAAGATCGGGGTTTAGGGCTCTAAGATCCATTCTAATTATTCACTAGGCCACTATGCTTCTGTCATCTTCACCAATTCAGAATAACACTTGGAAAAAACAAGTGACCCTCGCTATCATACATAATGTGGCAGCTTAATTGGCAAGAAGGGGGTGAAAAGTAGGCTAGGGAAACCCTTTGAGACGGATGGAGCATATTTCAGTGGCTTCATCAAGGTAATGTTCCCCAGGTGATTGGAGGCAGCAAATATTTCATCAGGAAAAATATATAAATGTCTTTTAACCACAGAACACAAAACATATTATGGCAAACATGTTTTTTAAAAGAGGCTTTCATATGCCGTGTGTGTAGAGAAAAGACAGGAAAATTGGAAGAGTGTTAAATTTAATACTCGTATTTGTGGTGTGAGCGTAACTTAAATAACTTGTTTGCAGCAAGTGAACTAAAGCAGGTTTTTAGTTGTAAGATATATATAGAATGCCTCCTCCCTCTGACAAAAGTAGATATGTATTTTTTGTGCGTGTCTGTATGTAGCAGCCTGCTGTTTTGCATGTGTGTCCAAGCCAGAAACAATACTGATGTATCCTTAATTTCCTAGTCTCAGAGCCTATTCAGATCCATCTGGCTCACAAAAGCTCAAATTTATTCAACATTCAATTTAAGAAATGTTTATAGCATCTAACTGTAAGGTGGAAAGCAATGTAATTGCTGTAGGAAGAATTTCTGATAAAAAGTATCTCAAATTGAATGAAGATGTTTTTGTTTTCTGTTATCACTGACTCTCTGGAAGGCATTCTAAAACTACAGGAAAAGGAACTTCCAGAACAAATGTTCTCACTCTGTAATGTCAAAGCATTGAAATCAAGAACGCTTAGATAGTCAAAGCTTAATTCCAAAGTATCTATTTGGAACATATTCCACAGCTTTCAATATTAGGAAAAGTGTGTGTCCCCACATCAATGTGATGTTAGTTTTTTTTCTTGTTAGTCTTTTCTCTCAGAGATTATCAGATGACTTCACCTTTTTTTTGTTTGTTTTTCTAATGTTATTAGCGTGCACCTTGGCAATTAACACAAGCTTTTGTTTTGATCTAACAAAATGCAGGGCAACTGGAAAACATTGTCTTGTCATAATCTGGGACTCCACAATTGCATGAGCATGCTCTAGATTATCCTTTGTACAGTTTTAAATGACTTCATCATATTTAAAGTGGAACTGTCCTATTGATGTATTGACAGTTTAAACAATTCTTGAGCAACAGTGATTAAAAATCTCAAAATATGTCTTCAAGGGTAATGGTGTTATTCCCAGCCCTTTGAACTATGAGCTGAAAAAGAGTGCCATTACAATGGGCAACACAAGATCAGAGATCTCTTCCTAGAGTTTGCTGTTCTAGCAGTTGATAATGTTCATTCCTAAATCCAATAAATATAAAGTACAATGGGGTGTTTTAATTACACTAGTCTTTCAGATTCTACAAAGAGTGTAACATTAAACTTACTGCCTTAAACTGACTGCTGTACTGTATGTTAATTATTTATCACCAGAGAGTGAAAGACTCCATTAATACGCAAGTGCATGTGAGATGATGCTAAAGGCACGTGTATGCACAGGTTCCTAAGACTAACCACCTTGTTTGCAATCTGTTACTGATCTGGAATTTAGTTAAACATCTTGAAGATGTACAGAATAGCTTGTAGAGGAGGCACTGGCTCTTAAGTAATTGGCAGCAGCTCTAGCTCATTAGAATAGTCTCGTCTGACATGCCAAATGTGCCCTGTGTTGAGCTGTTCAATAATCAACAACCAATTGTTTCTCTTTTCACATCACTCAGCATGACAAATCAGTGATATTAACCACATGGGTTAAGGCCAATGCCAGTCATTGTTTACATCTCAGGTTAGCCAGTTCTCTTTTAATCAATACAGTGTCTCTAAGAATACGTTGCAAACAGAAGAGCATTGTAGTTTTCATAAAAGATCACAGTCTTCATAAAAAATCAGCCCCATTTTAAAAAGAAAACAATAAATTATATTTGACAATGCAAATGGTGATATGAAACTAATTGGGTTTTAGAATGGGAACTGAGCTGTTGAAAGGAACACATTGTCTGATACCCCACCTGTTGGAGATACCAAACCAAACTTCTGTGAAAATGTAGTGATAAAGAAATGAGCAGTATTGGCTGGAAATACAGAAATGACAGATTTTCTTTATCAGTATTCTTGTAAAAAATACGGATTGCAATACAGAAAGATCTGTGATGATCACAAAATTAAAATGCCGATAATACATTTGTATGTGCTATGTGTGTTGAATTCTGCTGGTTTGTGAAGAGCCAAGTGGAGCAGTGTGGCACACTCTGAAGGTACCTGAAGGAATATCAGTTATATTTTTAAAGAGGGAGGCTGGAAAAAAATGTAGGGAAATATACCTGATAATACCGGACAGCTCTTGATTGCTCTGTTCCTAAGCGAAGTGCAGGATTTGACAAAGAGACATTTCTCTTGCTCTGCATAGGACACTTGCTGATCTGCCCAGCTGCGGATCTCATTGCTGAAGCTCACCTGTTTCTGTTTCTGACTTGCTCTTTTAATCTAAAGGTATATTTTGCAGTAGCTGCAGCTGACTAACTGATAAATTAGTGGGAGTCCCTCACTGCATCTTTCATTGTCTCTCTTTTTTTTCCTATTCCCTTCTTTTCTGTTGTGTATAGTCACAGGAATTTTACTTCAGAAGTTTTGGTAACATCAACCTTTGTCTGAATCTTGATGCTATCTCTTGTTTCATTTGTGGTACTGGATGGTTTTGTTGTGGCAATACATTTGGCCATTTAATTTATTTTACTCAGTCAAGTCTTCAACGTCAAAAGATTGTATTTAAATTGTACATATTTCTATATTGCAGATGATAGATAAATTAGAAGGCAAGATAAGCAAGATTTGGGACTAAAAAGATACAGTAAATGTGCTTAGTGTCAATCATTAAATCTATATTCAACCGGACTCCCACTGGTCTGTCCAAACATGGCTGGGCTCCCTTGCATCCTTCTGGGCCAATACAGTGGGGGTAAAATTCATTATTTACGATGGGAATTGCAAAATAATTATCCCCTGAGATGGCTGAATAGCTATTCCCATGCCTTGGCAAGCTTCATTTGAATGTTTAATTATTATTTTTCTTTTAATGGCTCATTTTACATACAGTACATCATTGTACCACTGACATTTTCTGTTCTGACTTGCACTGATGACGTCACAAGAGCAGCAAGATTATCAGGAAAGATGGAAATAGGTGCTTATCATTCTACAAAAAAGCAAAGAACTGGCAGCTACTGGAACATGATGGGCAATTGAGTCTTCTTTAGTACACATGAAGGGACTGCATCCCAGCCAGTGGAAACTGGCAATCAGAATTCAGCGACATAAGGCTACTTGCTCAAAAGCTGCTCTTGGTGTGGAAATATCAAGATGAAAATGCCTAATTATAATCTAGTAGAACATTCAGTTAAAGTTGCCATCCATATAGCCAGTATTTCCCAACTTCAGTACATAAACAGTGTATTTGCAACAGCTAGCTCCTGTTTTAAATGTAGAGCTCATTAATATTTTCTAGGTTGACCTTCAGTAATGACTTCCAGATAATAACCTGTCCACTTGTTTTAATTCTTTTATTCAGTTTTATGTTTATACTAAGCTCTGACATGCTCTGATTGTATTTCACAATGGTTTTAAATTTCTGATAAGCATATAGGGCTTTTGTACTATCATTTGAAATGCATCAGTATTCCCGAGACTCTGTGACTCACTCATAATAATGTAATATTTAGTAATATAGTAATATAGTAATACTACTAGTCCTGCAGCAAAGCTTACGTAGCCAATACATACATGTCTAAAGTTAAATGTGTTCTTAGTATCATGCTGCCACGGGATCTTGGGAAAAGAACTATGCTAATGTAGTAGGTCAGAGCTATAGATTGACTAAAATAGTTGAAAGGATGTCGACTAAATTTGAGGTATGAAATGTCAAATGGAAATGAATGCTTATGTAATTGCATTGGCTACAATAGGAATTAAAAAGATATTTTGTGTTGTTTCTCACATAGCAATTCATACAAAAGAAATTGGAAAAAAAAAAAAGTGCAAACCCATAACTAAATTGGACACTTTTCTGTTTGCAGAGTTGTTTTCTATCCATTATCAGATGTTTCTGGTAACTGTGCAGTAGATTGGTTAGTGATTTGACTACACTGAGTTATTCCAGGACCAATCAGTTGCAGCAGAGGTTTCATAATATTGTGAAAAAGTAGATTTTGCTTTTCATAAAAACGGTATCGAATGGTTTTTGTTTGTTGTTTGTTTGTTTTTCCCAAAGGTCTTACACCTGCTGAGAATGATGGATTTTTACCATTCATGGGCAGGTAAATAGCTCTGTAAAATAAATGAAAATAAAATAATTATAAAAAAAAACAGCAAGGATTTTCCTTTACAGTTAAAAGCATAATAGCTTTTTGTTGTTGTTGTTGTTAACCTCAAGATTCAGGCTGATGGATAGAGCACAGGCGGCACAATCATGCACACGGTAAAAACTTTGTCTTGGGAAGTCACAGAGTGCATATCCTTCCATCTGTATTGTGACTTCAGAGGAGCAATTATTTGGGACCATCCTAATTGGTTCTATATTAGAATATTCTGCAGCATTATTTTGATCTGTATTCTCACTTCCCTTGCGGATTGTGTATGTGACATTAACAAGACTGAATGAGTTGTTTTGGACAGCCTAATGCTCTGTCTTTATCATCACAATAAGACGGAAGAACATAATCTGCTTCGCTGACTGCAAGCATCCTGGTGCTTTATCTGTTTGTACGTAACTAAAGGTTATACTGGGTCTCTTTGCTTTGTGGCTAGCTAATTCCTGCATCAGGTACCTTTGGCAGTAATTTATATCCATGATGGTACTTATGATTCCTTTGTTAGGACAGCATGTCCATTCATATCCACAGTTCTTTTAGTCTAATTGAATTACTGGAACACAGTAGCCTTAAACATGGCTTGGAAGCTGCAGACTGGGTGACAGCCTGTGTACCAGTGTGCTATGCCATGGTTCTCCTACTGCTTCTGGGTCTTGCTGCAGATACCTGAAGAAATTTTTAGGCACCCTGCTTGGGCTGGTATCTACTAGAAGGTAGCTTCTCAGATGTGTAAACATGCAAGGAGGAACAGAGCAAAGGTTTTTTGGAGAGACGCCTGCTTTCAAATAGGCAGACACATTTTTATTTTTAATTTTTTCTCCAATCAGTGAAAGTGGAGATTTATCCTTCAAATTCAGTTCCTGTTTCTCAAACTGTGAAGTGACTGTTTCAGGAGTCTCAATCCCTCCTGAGTTATATATATATTTTTTTCTGAGCAGGAAGCTAAAAATTAGCTAGCTATGCCTATTAAAAAAAAAAACAACAAAAAAAAAAGTGTATTATTACTGTTAGTCTTATTACTAATAAGACTGGTAAGACAAAGCAGAATTACCATGAATCACCAGAGTACTGTAGCTAAACGCAAGGTTGTTCCCATATCCCCCAATATAAGAAAGCTAATATCTTCCAGAAAATGAGTCCAACCCTGCTCCACTTTCCTCTTTCTGACTCAGACAGATTTGCTCTTGGTTAAGGTACTTACCATGGTATGTATAGAAATCTAATGCAGAGTACTTTGGCTTCTTGTTTTGTATCTAATGGGAGAAATTTCTGTTTGTGTTCTTCAACTGTCTTAGGAAAAGGGTGGATGTCCTTCTCATGCCATCATGCTCCATCCAGGCAGCCTGAGCTGCCTCACTTCTCAGGCTATCATTAGGCTTGGAGATCCTTTGTATTTATGTCTTGTAAAGATCCTATTGCACTGTCAGCACTTAACCAGATAATAATTCTGGAGCCAGACGCTCCCATCATAGGCCAGAAGTCACCTCTATTGATTTTAAATACAGTGTTTATTTTATCTCTGCTTCATTCAGGAAAGAGTGTGGTTGGGTCACCCTCACTGTATATTATGTTATTTGAGTAGTACAGGAAAAGTAAGCCACTGAAAGAATATGTAATATGAAGTAACGTGTATATGGAGGCAACATTGCTTTATATTCTTAGCAAGTTAAATAAAAGCCCCACTGAAATGATAGAGATATTGTTACTCTCTTAAATGTAGGTGGGAGATGATACATTTTTCTAATTTAATTTGTCTGAGCAGCTCGTTAATAGTTCCTATCGTTCATTAATAGCATCTAGTCAGTTGTTACATCTTAGCTTCAAATTAACTGTATAAAAAGTAAGCAAACGATTTTAGCAAAGACTGACTCTAATGCTACTAAATTGATCACTTAGTAACAAGATTCCACACTGTGACATGAGTCAGTGTGCGTATTGAGGAGAGCAGATGTTAGGACTTTGCACCTAGCTTGCATTTGAACTAAACTGCATGCAATATTTTACTGGCTTTCTGAGGGAGGTGTTATTAGAATAAATAAATAAAGGCGAAAGGAAAGATGTTACTAATTGAATCAGTCAAACCTTAAGTTGCAGGCAGACGTTAGGCATGGCTGCACATATCAGGACCCAGACGCCAAAACAGAAAACATTCAAAGTGCTTCCCCTAGCAGCATCTGGCTTTTTGGCAGTCTGTGCACTTGGGCACTGATGACTCTGGATTTGCTTCTTAGTCTTTCAAACTGTTGGGCTGCAGCAGCCCTGGGCAAAACAGCAAAGCCCTTTCCTCCATAGCACCTTTCACATAGCATTTCTCTTTTCCTGAACAAATTTCCTACTGTCACATAAATAAAAACAGAACTGCCTGCTTCAGTAATACAAAAATAATGCTACAAAAAGCAGAACTTTAAATGTTTGTTCCCATATATACATATATTTGTGTGTGTTGCAGATCAGCCACTGATCATGACTGTGTAGAAAGATTTGGGAAATGTCCAGTATGAATATGCCCTGCCTGTAAATGAGGAAAGGGCTCAAAGTGCTTACATATTTCTGCATATTCTTAATGGATTTAAGTTAATAGTTTGTCAAAGTAAAATACGATATACTGATATATAATGAAGCTCTCTTAAAGCAAGTTACAGTAAAGGAGGGAATTACTATGTTTTCATTCTATACTTTTCACCAAAGGCTTTTACAATGATATTAAATATTAACTCTGTATGTTTAATCCCAAGCCACAGCAGCAGCCTTAAGGTTAATAGTCCTTTTAATTAAAGGATAAGTCAGTTATTGAACACAGAAGCTAATCACAAAAGGATTACCACTGAAAATGAACATAGTCTGTGCAATTAGTCTGATAATTAAGACTTAAGTACTGGACAGAGATCAAAGTGCTTGTAATCTGCAATAAAGTTCCTAGAGTTGTAAGGATTTTCAAAATGTTAGCTTGTGCTTTATTGCACCTTCCATTTATTGTGTACCCATGATAGCAGCAAACACATTTTCCCAATGGATATCAGCATGTATAACTGCAACAGCTGTTACTACATAAGCCTGGTGTTTCTCACAATATGATTACTCTGTCAACGACTACCATAAAAGGTGGCATCTGTATTCATCAAACAGAGTTATCAATAAATGTAAAGCCATACAACAATTAGAGATCTCCAAGGAAGAACAAATCCAACCAAAAAAAATGTCAACTACACTATTTAATTACTAAGATTGTTAATCAATAAAATGCCTTCATAACTTTTAATTAAATTTTTATTTGAACTGGATGTTTAGAGAACCTGATTCTTTGTTTTCATTTTTTTTAACAGTTGCACTACTAAAGTACTGGTGGCATCTGCGAACAGCCATCCTCGAGGGGACACTTCATGTCTGTAATTGCATTTTGTCACCTACAGAGGGTGTTAAGAATCTTGTTAAAAATAAAGGAAATAGTTAAGAGACATCTCACTGTAGCCATTACTATGGTGCAAATTATCAGGTAGAGCAATCCAGAAGCTGTCAGGAAAGGTTAGTAAGAAAGAGTGTCAGGAAATCAACCATTCAGCAATTCATCATAGCCTAACACTAGCTCTAAAATGAAAGCTTTAAAACAGCATTGCTTTATGAAGTAATGGACATTATCTTTTTTCTTTCTTTTTTTTTTATTTTGCAGCAGTGAATAAAGATAACAAGGAGAGTGGTTCTCTTATGAAAGATATAAAGACATAGGGATGAAAAATGTAAATTACTTTATTGCACAAATTTGCAAGCAAGGTAAAAATGAGAGGGAGGTTGTTAGAACAGAAGGAGGCCATTGCTGTGTATTCTCTCTCCTTCATTCTTATTTTAATTTTGGAATCTGAATCTAATTTTGCAGCTTTTGCTCAGGTGAAGACTAGCAGGTTTTCCAGGTCCAGTCTGGTCTCTGAAAGCTCTGTTAGACATCATGAAAACAGATAAAATTTGCTTTTCAAAAAGTTTTACAAGCATAGTCTTGAGTCTGGTTGTAACACAGATCACCTCTGTTAGGGGATACTGGAAGAGCTTGTTAGCATTTGTCTCACTAGCTGATAAGTCAAAGGAAGAGGGAGATAACATTTCAGGACCTAGTTAGTCAGTAAGCACCTTCTGATGTTGACTTTCGAAGGTGATGCTCCACGAATTACTGGAGCTGAAATCAGTACAGTGCAAAAGTCCTTAACCATTTCATGCTCAGTAAGTGGCCCTATGTAGAAAGATTCCATGCTGTAGCTGCTACTCTGCTGGGCTTGTGTAGCTGCTGTACGTCTACCGTGAAATTTGAAATTGTCAGCTGTGGACACTGCACTGCCTTCTCAGCAAGCAGCATCAAAGCAGCACCAAGGTGTTGAACAAAGCACGGCAGAGCCATGTGAGGACTGCTGTGACACTGCTATGGCACTATCTGTTCTGTTTTACACAGCTGTTCATGTGATGTACTCTCTGAGGAATACCACTGCTATTGGTTTGGATTTTTGCTGTTTTGTGTTTTGCAGTAATTATGGAAAATAATGGAGTCAGATCATTTATCATTGTGTATGTACTACAAATTCAAATTATTGAGGTGTTGCATCAGAGCAAAAGAAAGGAGAGTGTGTTTTATTTCACTGCATTGCTAAAGGGCCCGAAAAACAAGATAGATGTAATTAAGAAGTACCCGTAAAGCCATTGGTTACATATATAGTTATCTTCTGGATTTAGTCCTAGGAATGGATAAATAGTCCTCAAACCATCCTTCCTGCTGTAGCATCTGAACGGGAATTAAAGGCAAACAGGAGAGCCTGGAATGATGTGATGATCCATACAGTTACTTGGGAAAAATCCAATTTGCTTAATTCATTGAGGATGAAGACAAAACAAAAGTATGAAGGAAGCTACTACAGTCAGCAAGCATTATACTGAATTCCTGAAGGAAAGAAAGTGGCTGAACTGCGGGGAGAAAAAAATCAGAAGTTAATCAGGGACTATTTTCATATTTCATAGGGACTTTACGCCCCTTTTCCTCTAAAGCTGTTGCTGTTGTAGCCATGACGCCTCGTCTGTTGTACAGTGCAAATGTAAAAAATTTGAACCTTCCATGAATAGAATTTTCTGAACAATGTAAACATATGAATGCTTAGTATCTTCCTTGTTTATCTCAGCTTCCACATATGGATACAAAGGGCAAAAACATACTTAAACCATGAAGTCAGAAATGCCTTGTAAATTTAACTATCGTATTTTCTCATATGTCTGAGGATATTTGCCAGTATTTCATATTCTGTGAAAAATCAGCAGTTGCTTGACAATTTCTTAGTCCTTTCTCAAAAACAAGTCATAGCACTTAGTTGAATTCTGAAGTTGTTCTTGTATTGAACAACAAAGCCATGAAAAATATTTCATAGTTATTAGTAGAAAATCAATCAAATCCAAAAGCAAAACTGTGTGGACAGTGACTTGAATTGCACAAACTAAATTAGTTTATCTCTTGATTTAAGATTAAATGATATAAAAGTAATCCTATATTTATATATATGTATACACGCTCATCAGTTCTTTGGGAACAAACAAAAGTTGTGGACCCAAGAATATCTATGGACTGCCGTATGGAGTTTACTTCAGTTGCGGTGCTGTGGGGAAAAAAAAAAAAAAAAAGTTGCCTACATTGTTTATAACCTAGTTTTATTGCTTCTGTGAAACAGAAAGGGCATCAGCTTAAAGATAATATACCTCAGTCCGTTTTCTATGGACTCAAGTGGCACAGTTCCCAGTCATTTCAGTGGTGGAGGAATTAGGCTCGTTGCCAATAATTCTGTTTTGGTTTCGTGGCCTAATCCAGCTGCCACTAAAGTTGATAAAGTTTTACTGACATCCAGGGGAGCAGAAATTTAGGTTAAATGCTGGCATTTGTGTAATTCCCATGCTTAGTGCTTCCTTTTGCTAAGAAAATAAGCAGACAATGGCAAATTCCAAATGCACTGTTTAGAGACTTGGTTATTTGCCAACATTCTTGTAGCTCTAAAATAACTCCTTAATATATGACTTAAGAAGCAGAAACTCTGGCAGAATAGGTGACCAAAAATGAGTCCTTATTTTCCATACGAAAATGTCACAGGGACAACCAGCAGAAAGGTATTGCATAGGATTTCAGAGATAAACAAATGATGAAAGAAATCTGTCTCTGACAGAGGGCATCCTGTAACTTTGTTAGCTGGAAGATCTGTGAAGGTAATAGAATTACTAGCAAGCAAAAGGTGGAGTAAGACAGCAGGTTGAGGCACGCCACTCTTTGCTGAAATCTCTGAAAGCTCTCGGTGCGATTTGTCCTGTGCAAAATGTTGTGTAAGAATAAAGTAGGTGTCTCCTGAGTTTCTTAAATGGAGATTATTGCCTGATATTTAAGTGGCAAGAGGTTTAATTACAATGGCAAACTTGAAGCAAGTTGGCACTGATGAAAAAGGGTTGTATTTATATCTTGCCTTCATGCAGTACCAAGAGCCAGTATTTGTTTGCAGTGTAAGTCATATTCGCTGAAGACTTGTCAGAATCAAGTGCTCACTTCTCATAGATATGAAATTATCCTTAAAAACAGATAATAGCATCAATCACTCTTGGCGTTTGGATGTCAGGCATGCATGGAAACCCTGCTAACTACCTTAAATAAAGAATTTTTTAAATTACTCCTCAAAATATATATACACGTATTTGAATTCATGGGAGGACAGATTAAAAGAATGCTCTTTCCTTGACACTTTGGATGAGAATCTGTCTTGTTGAAATGCTAAAAATTCTCTATCCATCAATTAAATGCAGATTCAGGGCACCGTCTCATATTTCCTTGTCAAATAAATAATGTCTTACATCAAAGACCACACAGATTCCTGCTCAACAAAACAGGAGTATGTCTGAGCATATCATAAATGTGAAATATGAAAGAGAACAAAATGAGACAGCCAATAAAATGCAAGATTTGTTAGATAGCATATACCTTAGGAAATACTGTTACCAGTGCTCTGAATTTGATTATAGAACTACTCTTAATGTCACTAATTTTCCCCACAGATTGAAAATGTTATTACACAAAACAGCAAAGATCTGTGAGGAATGAAAAGAAGATAAGTAGAATATTAAATTTTTTTAAATGTATACATTTCTAACATTAGAAAAATCTTTTTTTTCCTTCTCCATCTTTTCTCTGTGAAACTTGAATTTGGAACAGGATGTATCATGTCAAATGACAAAGTTTGAAGATGATATAAAATTTTGCAGGGTAGTCAAATCTGAAGCCATAAGTAGGAATTGCCAATGAGTCCCATAATAACTGTCTGGGTAATAAAATTGTAACAGATATTCACATTGCTAGGAGTAAAATAACACCATGAAAAGAAATTTATGGAAAAATCAGCTCTGAGCAAGCTACAACCACTCAAGAAAGAGAATTTGGATTGGTTATATTTATTAAAACACAAACCTGGTTTTACTTCTATTCCATAAAGCAAACCCTGTCAAGTTTAATTCAGAAAAATTTTTGAAACAAAACAGTGAATGTGTTGTACATCTGATGTGCTCACAATTTGGATGCAGCTGATTGCTCCGGTTAGAGTACAACAGAAAATTACTGCAGAATTAGAAGCTAAAGGAAGAACAGCAGGATGGTTAAACACAGAGAAGTTCCATGCAAATAACAGACCGGGGGGACTTCTGAAGTATTTAATTCTTCATAAAAGATTTTAAAATCCCCTTAAAAGATGACTAAAGGAGGTCTGAAAATTGACAATGTGCACTTTGCTTCCAGAATGAATGTTGCTTATTTAGCTTTCATTTATTAGGAGCTCAGCATATGGAAGCAGCTGTCACAGAAGATGACTCTGGAGAAACTCTATCCAAACAAGAGAAGCAGCTAGGAGGTGACATTTCTAAGGTAAATAAGTAATTATTTTTGTTGTTGTTGTTGATGATGATGATGCTTCTTTGGGGGTTTTTGTTTGTTTTTATTATTGTATTAATGGACTAAGCCATATGGTGCAATTTATGGGTGTTATCTCCTGCCAATAGACTTGCACATTGATGGTAAGAATAGATCAGACTACATCTCATTTTCTGATTCAAAAAGAAGCATTACTGGCTATAACTGATTCAACCCTTCATTCAGAAAAGCCAATAGATGTTCTAAAAATCTTTTTTAAACCTCACTATGGATGGACAGTCACCAGCTCACTCTTAGCAGTGACCACAATCTGCAGCAACACTACATTGATCAGGTA
Organism: Perdix hodgsoniae; assembly: GCA_035772895.1. NCBI lineage: Eukaryota > Metazoa > Chordata > Aves > Galliformes > Phasianidae > Perdix > Perdix hodgsoniae. The sequence continues at coordinate 5,326,678 of JAPSGF010000048.1, read as the reverse complement.
TCACATATCCTGAAAGAAAAAGGGGCAGTAGAAATTCAGCTCACAATCCATGAAATCACCCTCTAAATTCTTTGTGAGCTGATGCAGATGAGTCTGCCATGTGGAAATAGTTCTGGTGGTTAAGTACCCTTTGTACATTCTTCTCTCCCTAAGACCTTCAGTCTTTTTTCCAGTGATTAAATTTTCCTACATCTGTGTCAGTGGCTTAACTGGTTTACAAGTAGCAAACTTCTTCATTTGTAGGTAACTGTGGAGCATGATCTCCAAATTTCTATGGAAAGACAGGCTACAACTTCTCAGGTTGTTTTTTTTTTTGTTTGTTTGTTTGTTCAGAGGTTTTCTGATATGTCAACATATTTTCAAACTGTCAAATCCCACGCTGAACACTCCACCTCAGAAATAGGCATGATGATGTCTATTCCTATTATTGATATCTTCCTCATTTGTCTCTGCAATTTTATCTACATCTTGAAGAATGACATTAGAGGGTTTTTTTCCCCCACTATTTCCTTTGCTTCTATCCCTTATCACTCCATATATCAAAGTAAAATTAAAATAAATCGGTATGTGGTATTTGCTCTTACTCATTGAAATACAATCAGAATTTCTATCTAATTCTGCCACTACAGCAATGCTATCAAGCTGAAAAGGAATTACAATACAAAAAATGCATCACGAGTTGGAAAAAAACACTTCATTTCTTAATTACGCTGTGAAGTTTTTTGCAGTTGACAATTCTCCTCCCAAGAGAAATAGCTAGCACAAGACAAGCTGTGCCGAGCTAGATGAGCAAACACAGCACACATGTATTTACAAACATAGGAGAAGCATATGAATTGTAATAATTATAGTGGCAGTGGGAATATAAAGGGGATGGCAGTTCATGACACAGATTCATTAATCAAAACTGGCTGAGCTCATGTCCGGGGGAACTTGCAAAATGTAGGCTTCCTCTGCCCACCTGATTTTAGTATTAGATTCATATAAGAAATGAGTGAACTGCTTTCCCTAATCTGATCTCATGCATCTGTGATGAGAACGTTTCTACCTTTAAATAAGACAGTTATTAAATTGACATTGATAACTCCTTGGTCATAGTCACGAGGACATATGAATGAAGCATACTGGAAACACTGTGACACTGAGGGATGTGATTTAGTGTGCATGGTGGTGATAGGTTGATGGTTGCATGAGATGATCTTAGCAGTCTTTTCCCACTTCAATGATTCAGCAAAGTGCACTGTGTCAGCCTGCTATTTTTAATCACATCAAAAATTCAAAATCTTTTGCTTTGGAAGTAATGCACGCTCAGATGTGGCAGAGGTGAAAACAGCAGGGTGAAGAGTTACATAACTTCCAATGCAGTTTATGGTATAATGCATATGTACAATCTTAGAAGCCGACTACTTGCTGGTCAGTCAGCCAGGAGACACCACGTTCTCTAGCAAAGGCTTTATTTCTGTTCCATTGCTATATCTCTAATCTGGAGTTACAGTCACCATATTGACAGAGAGGGACATTTTTATCTCTTTAGGGAAAAACGTGGCTAAAAGCATAACAGCCTTATCATGACTTGATGAAAACCCTATCTCATCAGCCGTTATCTGATCGAGAACTTTTATGTAAAATGAACTTTTCTCCAGCTACATAAAGCAGGCACATGGTGTACCCCAGCATGAGTGCTGGCAGGCAGGCATGGCCTGGGCTGCGATGGAGCTGGTGGCTCTGCCCATTAGCACTCCCTGCCCACGCACTTGTGGTGACAGCTATTTCATGGCATCGCCCAACAAAATGGCTGAGCCTACTCAGAATTTACCACGGTCGTAAACCAAGAGGAAACTTCACTACTTTCCTTACCTTTTTTTTTTGTTTGTTTTTTTTTAAGAGTGTCTACGCACAATGGACTTCATTGTGAATTTGTTAAGAGAGTTGAAAATGAAAAAGCTCAGCTGTTTGTATGTGAAACCTCTGTTTTGAAATCCTCATCTAAATTTACATTATCACCCAAACCAAAGTAGATCCTTAAATGGGCTTGAGTACTCCTAAATTCAGTATAAATATAGTCTGTTTTCCATGTGGGGTTTGTCCTCAGAAAAAAATGATTAGAGTTAGGGTATGCTTCCTGCTTTTGTTTTTCCACAAGAGCCATAACCCTTCTTTCTGCCTGGTCTTTATTGCTAACTGTCATTGTATGGGAACTGCTGAGTCACAGCCTGAAGCACTGATTGATCATCTGGGGAAAGGACCCGGTCAGCCCTGGGAGCACAGGTGAAGGCAATTCAGCTGTGTGACCAGAGGGGTGGAGTCTGGCTGCACCTCTCTGAGACCTCATTTAAGGGCTGACTGGCAGTGGGGAAAGGATTTCTTTTAGGCGATCTCTTCTTGGTGGAGCTTTCCTCTATGAACCTAGAATTTTCTGATATGAGTAAGCAATCTTTTTCCCTTTCCTTGTAGTATCTTTCTGCCACGTTTGTCTTTCTATCACCACACTTCTGCTGTAATGCCTTTCCCATTATATTGATCTGTTCAGTTGCTACAGTCATATTACTGCTGATCATTTTATTCAAGTCTTAACTGTAGGCATTAGCAGAGAAACTTCAAAAGTAGCACAAACATTTTCACTTGTTAAAATTTCATTTATTCTTTCTCTATCACACATACTTGGTCAACTTATGTTGATAAAGAAGGATGAGTTTACATTTGAATCTGCTGAAATAATGGCCCAGAACTACCCAGATGTGCAATCTGGCAAAGTTGCAGATATTTGATGCTTCCTAAAATCTTTCAAAGCATTCTCTCTTTCTTTTAAATTTGTGAGGTCTCTGGAGAGTGTAGCATTGAGCCACAAATACATATGAGTGAAGGTGAAAAGAAATGCCCAACCAAATGGAGTAGATGCTCTTTCTTTCTGAATAAAATTATTTCTCTCTAGATAGCGTCATACATTTAGACTTGGAAATCCTTAATTTTATTTTTCCCTCTTTAGTCTATGGGTATGAAAACAGTGTAGTATACTGTTCCTATCATATAATGATGAATTGTTGAATAGCAGGAGTAGGAATGAAGTATTTGGATCACGGATTAACCTTGCTGTTACTTCGCAGTGTTGACTAGTCCTGCTTATTTTTTTAGTATTAATAGCAGATCAAGTAAATTAAGAAGACTGTAATGAAAAAAAATGCTAGTACTGTTTTGCCGTCAATTTTGCAAAGTAATTCTATCTCTGTATTGATGCAAAGGTATCACATAGAGAGGTTTACTTTTTGGTTGAGTATGCACCAAAGAACATTGACCCAGCAGATGTCTGAATCACTACCCTGTGCTTCATAAGATCTTTGGCAGTGTGCCATTCTTTTGTTGGTTTTTTTTGTGTTGGTGAATAAGTATGTTGAACCATGACTATTGGCATTGCTGAAAAATAACACTGTAGGCCTGCAGAGAACAGGCATGTTCTTCCACCATGAAGAAGGAAAGCTATCAGCACTGTAGGGCATTGTCTCTGTACTTGATGTTCTCTCTTCATCTCTCTCAGTATCTGTAAGCTTAAAATTGTGAAGAGACAGAGGAAGAAAGAAACAACCTATAGTTTTGAGGATCAACTAATTACTTGTAAAAAGATATTGGCATGCTACCTCTTACCAGAGATCTCAAAGTGATGTAATGGACCTAAGATTCAGGGAATCAAGATTAAGATAATCAAAGGAGCTGAAACTTGTTGACATGTATTTCTTTGGGGCTCTTTGGAGAATTCCAGCTCAAGAAAAGGTACAAATTCCATTTCATGGTATCTCTGCTAAGACAACATGCAAGGTTACTTGCTTGATCAAGTGATTTAAATGTGGGCATGCCCACAGTCCAGCACACTGGACTGATCAACACAGTAAGTACTATTCTGTTTAAGTTTTAAGCAGATGTATCAGAAGGCTCTCAGATATTATTGCAGTCTACCGATCTAACCACTTTCTAATTAAGTTTTCCATAGCTTGGCTTTAGAAAACTATCAATAAGCACTCTGTTGCATTCACTAGAGGCAGTTTTTGGTTTTTCTTTTTGTTGAGTGTGATAAAGGGATTAGGTGGCATTTGAATAAATTACTTCAGCAAGTGAAATGACTAATAGTAGAAATTGCAAAGCAGTTTTCTTATTACTCAACTCTACTGTTACAGAATTGTTCTCACGATACATTAGCTTGGATTTTTCTGTATATTGACTATTAATGACAATATATCACCCAAGTTCACCATTGTAGCTAATCCAAATCTTGTGACGTTTTTGCTGTATTAAACAGGAATAATATTAAGGAGAATCCACCACCTGTGGATTCACTGTAGACCACTGTCCACACAGACTTGGAGGACAGTGAGCCACAAAACTAATAATAAGACTCCTAGCCGAGGTGAAAAGCTATTGCCTCATGGAACTATTTTCCAATCATCCTCTTTCCAGCTGAGCTGGACTAGTGACACTATAAACTGGCAATTAAAAGACTCAAGTTTAAAAATACCTTCAGCTTCCCAGGTTCCACAATGGCAAAGGTTAAGTGGATTATGTGGAGATAATTCACTCAGCTCCAGGGGGAGGGTGCTGATTGCCATGGCTGTTGGTTACCTCCCTCCTCACTTGCTGAAGCAATGATTGTAACGGTGGTGTAAACTTTGTCAAGGCAAAAGAAGGGGGAGAGGAAAGGCCTAGAAAACTTTCCCAAGGGATGCAGCAATTACTAGCAGACACCAAATGATACTTGTAAATTTTACTTTGATACGACCTTGAAAACTGAGCCAGGAAGTGGTCACTACTTCTTGGCTAACATCTTCATGTTGCTGAATGTTGTCCACTCACATAGATCTTCCAGTAGATACTCTATTTGTTCAAGGGTAAAGGAAATATGAATAAGAATACTGGCCTTAACATGAACAGCTACTATCCCCTGTGCTCCTGCTGAATTAAAACCACCAGTTACACCTCTAGTTGTGTGGCAACACCTATGCGGTGTTTCCAATTAACTTTGTAAGTTTTTAATCAGTGACAAATGCATTTTTGTAAATTCAATTTGCCTTTTATTGCAGCACCTATAAAATGTCTTGCAGCATTCCGGAACTTTGTGAAGGTTTTACTTGCTACTGACATAACACAGCTGTCGGACCTACAACAAAGGCTAAGGTTTATGAGCAACTTGAATTAGGATGTAGGTTAAGCAATTAAAGTTCAAGGAGGGGGAGGGGGAGATAACTGTCCAAAATTTGCACTTGCCAATGTGAAAAAAAACCACCAAAAATACTCCACATGCCAAGACAGGCAAAGCTAAAGCAGCTGAGGAGGCCATACTCTGCTTTAAATCTGCTATTTTTGAGAGAGTTCCTTAAGTGAAAAGGTCATGAAGATTTCATTAATAAATCTGCCCTGCTATTTGTTTCTTTTTTAATCAAACTCAAATGCGTCCTGTTAAGGGACTGAGTGATTAGATCGTAAATCTGAATGTCCTTGAAGATGATGAAGAAACAGCTTATCTGTAAAGCAATCATCATACTGCCAGTTCTGTCATTTGCACATTTTTACAGGTGCTGGGAAAGTGGTTTAATTTCATATCATTTGAATTGCTAGGTAAGAAAAGAGTACTCATGGAATTTACAGTTAAAAGAGCAACTGGGCTACTTGTGACATATGGAAACAACCCATTAGACCCAATTTTCTGTTGCTAAATTCAGAGTATTAAAACAATCAATGTACAGAATAAACATGAATTCATATTTCATTCAGTATAACAACATTCAGTACATTAACTTCTGCTTCCAGTTATATGATGCAGTACTCCTAAGTTCAACAACTCTGAAATTAGTGGGTTTTAATGGGGCCAGAGCATTAATTTGCCTCATGAGGTTTTAAAAATAGAGCCAGTAAGATTTCTATTTCTAATATATGGAAATCCTAGTTCTGTGGGATCTAAACCAGTACATACTGTGCTAGTTTTCTTCTATCTTCTTTTTTTTTTTTCCTGTTTTATTTATTTCTTTATTTTTTTTCCTTAATTTTTCAAGTGTTTATTCATTATTTTTGGCAATACGTTTCTCTGATGTAAGCAAGCTTAGGATACTGCTGCGACTTCCTTGCTTTGTGAGTTCTTCAGCTTGTTTATCATTCTGTCTGAGACCAGACTGTGGGCATGACTGTGGCTAACAGCAGCAGTGTGCTTTGCTGTTGCAGTGCTGGAAGGAGATTGAGAAATTAATGTCTCTTTGAAACTTTCTTAAAACAGTCAATGTGGAAAATAAGTTTTGGGGTTTATTTACATTCTTACAAAAGAAATGAGATATGGGGCAATATTTTGAGGTGGATATTGAAGTTTCTTAGCTGACCACATGATCTTTTTTCGTTTTAACCCAAATTCTAACCAGTTTGATCAAACAAAGAAGTTTTGATTTCCAGAAAGTTTTGATCCATTAAAGTTAAGAGCTGCAAGATACACCTACGTGGCACCAAGGCTTGGGCCAAAATCTGGCTCAGTGGAAATTATTTCACTGACTTAGCTCAGGGCACATTATCTGATGACAGTGGAAGTGTTGCATTATTTACTGCATAGAATGTCCACCCTTCAAAGATTTATGTGTTTGTTTAACTTTGTTCTCTCTGGCTAATTGATTGAATTTGCTGTGATACTCATGTGCATGGATTGAAACATCAGTCTGTTTTGTTTTCAACATGCATTTATTATTACTTGCTAGATGGTTCACTAGCTGAAAAGGCATTATGATGAACGTTTATTGTACTTTACAAAGGTCTAACGTTTCTGAATTATGTTTTCCCAAAGATTCTAGTGAACAGAGGGGCTAAAAGCATCATTAAATCAGATGCCTGAGGTTTTTTGCCTGATGCATGATGTTATGATATGAAATACAGATAAAACCAGTTCACTTCATGTGATTAACTGATATTTATAAACATTGTTCTTATTTGTTCTGTTGTAGATCCTGCAGTCTGCTGCTCATAAACAAAACAGGAGCTTAAAATCGAGTTCAGTGAGTCAGTTCTGAGCTGCGTGTAGAGAAGATTAAAAGAAATGGTACCAAATCCTCCCCTGGGAAAGATCAAATGGTTACTAAAATGAAAACTTCCTAAAACTGAAGGGTTTGGCCCAGAGGGCAGAGGGGGAATTGGACATTTAGCTATAATTAACACCTCTACTTAGAATCTCCAGTGTTCCAAACAGATCATTTCCCACCATCTGTAGGGAAATACACCATGTGTAGCTTTTCAGAAATCTGAAATCACTTTGAATTTAAAATAAAGGAAGAAAAATTAATATTCCATTAATATTACTATATTCAAGAGTTCTGCAATCTTCACACACCTATAGACAGACATAAATCCTCCAAGCAATAATACATATACAAATATATTATTTCTATACGCTTATGTGATTGCAAAGAAAACCAGCTCTGCTTCCCAAGGAATGTGTACTGAAGTCTTGCTTTGGCCAGGACAGTATCAGTTTGTCTGAAATAGAGATTAGCAGCTTTATCCAGGTCTGTAAGATTCTTGATATTGTTTCTTCTCTGTTATTTCAGCCAATGCTTCTTGAAAAAGAATACCTCCAAACAGATATCTGGAACAGTTTGAAAGAAGATTTTGTAGCTCTTTATTTTTGTTTTAATTGATAAAGCACAAAAAGAAGGAGGAAAAAAAAAAAAGCTGTAAAGCTTTCTTACTTGGCTTTCAGACACCACTCTGTGTTTTTGGTGTATCACATGCTTGAATTTTATATACATTTTCTTTCCTCTCCTTCTGTCCCATCATTAATGTATCCTTACCAGAAGGATGACCACAGACCCTCAGTCCATTCCCACAAAATCCTTGCTGTTTCCCCAAGCAGTAAATACATTGCCATTCTCTGTCAGCTGTTCCAAAAGATGATATTTCCTGACTTTGTCAACTTGGACTTGTATGTTGCTGCTACTTTGGCAGCATGTTTCTTTTGTATGTTGATGCTCCTTTGGCATCTATGTATTCACATCCTGTGTTGGTTCATATGCATAGCCTTCTAATGTACTGCAGGTTGCTAATATACTTCTTAAACTTGTAGAGATAAACACAGGTGGTACATCAATAAAAATAAATTCTTACTGTATTAAAAAAAAAAAAAAGTAATCTGCATATTCCAAGATAACAAGCTCATGCTCATAGCTTTGAATTCCTCCCCTAGCTACAGAAGTGCCTCAAGATCACCACGTTCTGTTTTACTTTCTCACCAAGTCGTGTACAGGGAACCTTAGAACAGAAAATGGAGAGCAAATATTGCCTCCTGAGTTCTCTGTCCACCACTGATCTATGCCTGCATACTCTGGTTCTGACTATTTTATGCATACATTTATGCACATAGACACATAGAATTCTGAATGTTTTCTCTGTGTTAGTCTAGGAAGATCCAGAATGCCTGGAGTTCTGGGGGGATGTGGTGGGTATTATATAATCATAGAATGGTTTGTGTTAGGAGGGGTATTTAAGATCATTTAGTTCCAACCCTCTGCTATACATAGGGACACCTCCCTCTAGACCAGGTTGCTCAAAGCCCATCCAGCCTGGCCTTGAATACTTCTAGGGAGGGGGCATCCACAACCTCACTGGGTAACTTGTTCCAGTGTCTCACCACACTCACAGTAAGGAATTGCTTCCTAATGTCTAGTCTAGTCTCGATATGGAGGATTAGCAAATGGTATTTTACTTCTTGATTTCAAAGGTCTTCAGTTTTGCATCTTCACAGACTTCAGTGTGTAAGAGGAAATGTGGTGTTGAAGAAAGAAAATTTTAAATTTGAGATTGTCAGATTAGCTCCTTCTCTGAGATCTTGAGATAATTGTTTCCAGGTGTTGATTTGTTTTGTTTCTAAAGGCTGTTTTGACTATAAACTCATTTGAAACAATTCCTTCTTCTGTTGATAAGGCAAATGCTTTCTGTCTAACTTGTTCTTTCATGCCTAAGGGGTGTAACACATATGGTAAGTAACAATAAAATACTGATCTGACTGTACAACTTTATGTAGGGCATGTGTGACTAAAACCTGAGCAATAAAATTTCCTTTCCTGCTCAGACAGAATTGTATATGCCTGTCATATTTTATTGGTTGTTAAATAGCACATATACTTATGGATCACGACAGAAAGACAACCTACAGTATCGTTCTCTATTTGTTATTTTCAGTGAAAACATCATAGATTTCTCTATATTTGAGCAAATTATGCTATGAGGAAGTAAACAATCATGATGCTCATGCATATGCATATATGTAAGCTACAGGCAAACCAGGTTAACTATTCTGTATTAGAGGCAAAACAATGTTTGTGATTTAGCTAAGGAGAGAGAGAGACACACATCCAGGGATCAGAAAGCAACATTGCAGAGCTGCAAATTTTAAAGAAAAGTAATGACTGTATTTTTTTTGGAACACAGAGAAAAGTAGCTTACAGATCCAACCATACCAACTGCTGAAAAGAGAATCCTGCTTTAGTTACGTTAGTAAATAATGTGTGATTAACCTCCAGTGACAGGAGATATCTGAAAGTTGAATACTCAGTATTTAAGTTCCTGTGTTACAAAACTGAGCCACTCACTTGGTTAGCAGGGTGAATTCTGAAAGCATTGCTTCTTCCCCTGGGTAGCAAAGAGTAAATAATAAAAATTGTAAGAAATTTCTAACAGGAATCAAATATAGCAAAATGGAAAATATGTGTCAAATATACAATGAATGTATGCTCAAAATTCCCTTTCAGACCAAACACTCTCAAGTGTGAGTGAATGTGAGTTAATGATACTGCAAACCAAACTGCCCTGGTGTTTTCAGGAATATCGTTTTGGGGAAGTGTGCACATTTTATTAATTAGGCTAGGAATGGGGAGGTGCAGTAAGGGTGATAAACAGAAAGCATGCTCCAGTCACACTGGCAATCCATCCTCTGCCCTTTCCTCAGAGCTGGCTAAGACAGTATTTGTCTAACAGAATAAAGCCCTGTGCCTTTTGCTTAGTCCATGTGGCAGCACAGCATGCTGAATAAGCTCTTTGGATGTAGTAATGTTGACCTTTCTCAGAGAAAATCTGGTGGTGAAAGGTATGAACATTTGAATTCTTTCTTTGCAGGTACTGGAAAGGTTTGATCCCTCAACCTCAGGAGTCACTGGAAAGAACATGCTCTCTGGCTAGCAAAGAGTGCTTTGTCATTCTGAAGTTACCTGAAAAAAGATGATTTGATTTTGTCATACTCTCAAGAAAAATCAGTGAGTAAAGACTACAGTAGTGACTATGGCATGTAAGCAAGTGGAGAGTGGATCCTTAGCAAGTTGTCTAGGTTGGCTGAGAGTAGCTGTCAGTAAAGTTTCTTGGGGCGCTTCCTTGAAAAGCTAGATGTGTGATACTGCAGCATGGGACAACTTGGACTCTGGGATCCCTCACTTCTTTTCGAGCAAGACCACCAGCAAAACTCTGGATCTTGTTTCTGCCTGTAATATGAATTCCCCATAAATGCCATTTTCCCCATTTTGCTGCTTTGCATTCAGCAGAAATCACAACTGGGTTTCCATTTTTAGACATCTGAGCTGGAGTTTTAGACCTAGAACTGAAGTGCTAGGTTTGTTTTAGCTGGAATTACAAGCAAGTAAGATTTGTAAAGAGAGAGGGGATCTTCCATAAGGCAGGCAGGGCTGAAGGGAAAAGGTTTCACATGCACAGCCTCAGGAAGTCTGGAATGCCTTTGTTAGGGCGGATATGTTGGCTGAGCATATACATTGGCTTAGCTCTGAGATTCTTTGCTTTATGTACTTCTGCTGTTGCGGGGGGGAATAAAACCATGTGAGAACAGGCTAAAATCCAAGTCAGTGTAAGGATTTTTGTGCATGTAGCTGCATATTGCTTTATATGAAGTGGCAACAACATAGGTGTTGGCATGTAGTAAAGACAATTGTTGAAATGGGTAAAACCTCACGCAAGGAGTTCTCTGGCATATTGAGACTCGGAGATTCTCAATAGAGATGCTGCTTTCCTCTAGCAAAAAGGAAGGGAAAGGGAAGACCGTTTGGAGATGAGCTAGGCTGCTTTCTATCTTCTTTCCAGATTTTTCTAACAGCTGTGAAGTTCCTTTTTTATTTTTTCTTGGTAGATTTGACTGAATGAAAATTCTAAAACGTCTGTTGAGGTCTGATTCTAAGACTTTTTAGTACTGGCTGAAAGTCAGTATGGAATATTAGACATGTACCATGAATGGTAACTTAAAAGTGCATTCCAACGTCTTTCAGAATCTTAGCTTGAGTAACTTGTTTTCATATTTGAAACATGTTTTCCCGCAGAACTGTGGTTTAAGTGGCAAAATGAGAAATAAAGTTTGCTAAAAGTCTTTGGAGTGTGCCCTCAGCCTCCAAAATGTGCTGGCCGTGCTTTGCGTGGACAGGTCCCACCCCTTACTGCTGCACGGCACGTATTTTTCGGGTGGGCAAGAGTTCAGTTTGAAGGTCGCATGGACGGCCGGCGGCACACGAGGCCCTCCTGCGCTGAGCTGAGCCTCGGGGCTGTCGCGGTTTTGTCACTGCTGCTCCCTCTGCTGGTCGTCACGGAGAAAAAGTCAAATGGCAGTCATACGCCTCGGGTTTGTGACTTTCATCGGGCAAAGGAACATATTTCAAGTTCACACGTGTTAGGTACCTAACACTCTTAGATTTTTGCATGAAAATGAGCTGTATTTCATCCGACTTGTGCGGTGTGGCATAGCTACTGCCATGCCATCTATTTTCCAAAGCAATTCTTTCTGCACAGTACCGCACCTCTTCATGTAAAAAACAAATATAATCTTTACACTGAAGCAACCACTGGACCCCATTCAAGGAGGGATTCTTCCCAAAGCTCTGTGAAGGTATGGCCCGTATCCTTATCCCATCAGAAATTACTCAGGATGCCATATGTGAAACCAACAGCTTACTGAAGTGATACATGTGCTGCATTATATTCATGCGTTTTCTCATCCCAGGCTGTTCCATGCCTCCTTTTAAATCTGCCTTTACATCATAGGCCTTCTCTTCTGCATAATATGAATAAGGTAAAGAGCTAAAGTGAAGTCTGATTCTTTGTGTGGTGTTTAGCACGCAGCTTGTGGCTGTACGCATGTGTGATATAATGTATGTTTTGGTCAAACACATGATAATAGGAGTGTAGACTACATAGCTGCATTTAGGTACCCAAGGAGCCCTAGATCAGTGGTCAGAGCTACTAACAATAAAATCCTGTTTTCTGACAAACACGAAAGGACTTTGCAATGACTTGGGTTTCTTAGAGCAGTACTCCAGCACAAAACGCCACCAGCGGCAGTGACAGCATTTTTGAAAAGGAATACAGTGAAAGTGATGATAGCATAATCCCAGTTTCTCAAGTTTTCTTCTAATAAGGAAGAACAATGTGAACCTAATTCCAACACGATTTCCACATCAGCAATGATCCTCCAGGGGAACGTTTTCGCAATCACAGAAGAATGGCAGACACTTAAAAAACAAAACTAACTATAACAATGACAACAAAAGTTTAACTGAGTTTAAACATTTAGCATAATTAAAGTTAATTCATATTGTTTGAGGGTTTTTCTCGACAAAATATCTGCCAACAAAAATTCAGGACTACTCAGTTCCACAGCAGAATCAAATTAAATTAATAAGAGCTTGGAAACAATCAGTTTTTCTATGCATTATTTCTAAGTGAAATTCAGAGGAATCATGCTTGATCTGGTCATTCCTGTGTAATAAAAAAGAAAAAGAGAGACATGATACTATGAAAGCTGTCTCTCCTCTGCTTCATTCTAGAGTAAGATGACACTTCACTGCAATTCCTTTTAAGTGGAGTTTGTATTTTTGCCAGTCCCTTGATTTATCTCACTGAGGGCAAAAAAACTTCCTTCCCCATAAATCTCTGTGTAGCTTTGCACACCTAAACTCTAATGAGATGTCAATCTTCTGTATACTTTTACAAATGAAGAAATAAAACAAAAATAAAATAAATTCCTTTTCCTTACCAGACTGAGCAGCCCATCGCATAGTAGGAGACCACCTTATATCTTAATTCTGGTGATATCTTATCTCACAGAGGAAGGCCATGAGAAACTGGAAACAAAAAAGTTAAGAGTTTCAATATTCGAGACAGGATTTTCAAGAGAGTGTGGGGAAATCCTGCATATCAATGAAAGCTGAATTCTTTGGATTGTTAACCATTACTGATGTAAAAATAAATGTTTAATACAGCTCATGAGCAGCAAAATGACTTATGAGCAGATTGATATTGCATTGCACAGAAATGTGAATTACAATCAGAACCTCACGCTAGGAATGGGAGGAGCAGGATATTTTGCACTCCAGGAACGATGCTTCTGAAGATGACTCTTTGGGTTACAGTTCCAGCCGTAATCCCACTGAGTAATATTTCCTGAGTGAAGTCATGGTATTACCTCAGGGACAATTTTAGCCCTGGAACTTGGTCATTTTACTGTTTTAAATTAGGTGAACCTATTTCTTTAACACACTTTTACTATGACTGCTGTTTACTTGCTTCCAAAATGTGACTGGTTAGTTATTTCTGGCATTTACTAAATGCCTGTTTGTAGTTATACAAAATTTTAAGTTTCTTCTGTGTCAAGTTATCATGGAAACATATAGGGAAAACAGCAGAAAATGTCAGAGCGATGGGCTTCTCAGTAAAGAAGCAGCTAGTGAGAGAGGGAATGCTGACTCTGTTCTGACTCCAGCAGAACAGCAGGCCTCTTGTTCCTGTACCTGCTTGGTCACAACAAGTTTTCCTATGTGCCCAGTGGCCACCAGCACTCAGCCACCCGCACAGCATTCAGTGTGTGCCAGGCAGTGTTCCTGCTGCACGCTCCTTATCCACAGAGAAGCAAGAGGAACTAATTTTTCAAAATGGAAGAAAAACCTGGCTTCCTACTAGGCAGGCACCTGGGCCAAATTTAGTAATTGTGTTTGCAATTTAGTAATTAAGTGGAAGATGATTCTGTCATATGACATGCAGTTTATTGACTTCAGCTTTTTTTTTTCCATGCTATGTGGATATGCTTGGTAAAGATTTTTAAACACCAACAGCTTCTGCTAAACATTAAAAATGCCAAGTGTGATACAAGGATGACAGGTGCAAAAGCAGTTCTTTAGTGTTCTCCATGAACTAGGTGTGTGCAGTGTATTCAGTGCCCGTGAGCTCCAGGTGTAACAGGACAGTGCGACCTCCCCTCGTGGTCTTTGGCAGAAGCAGTGGTACTTTACACTGCTACTCATTTTTCTCTGACATTGCTCCTTCTGAAAAATTTGCCTTGTTTTGTTCCTCTCGGCTGGTGTGCAGCTCAGGTGCCTGCTCCTCAGAAAAGCCTTCTGCTTGAAAACCAAATGCAAAAGGCGCTGTGATTAAAGTGATTTCTTACTGCTACCACTAAATAGAAGCACACTTTGTAGCTTGGAAACTTTTTCTATATTGGATCTGTTAGTCTACTACTAGTAGTCTGCTAACTAGTAGTTAATGTATGAACTAATACTAGCTTTTGGTTTTCTTTGTTTTTTAACTCTACCGGTGTGCTTTTCTATTGTATGCTCCAAAAAAATGTTTCACTGATACACAGAGAAACGAATCGTGCAAAGACTCTAGGTAGTTATGGACAGTCAGAGGAGGTCCTTCCTATAATCTGGATAGCAGCTATATTCACTGCTCTGTAACAGAAACAGTGCATTCAACTTTACTCAGTAAATGTCTCTTCCCAGACCGATGTCAGGAGGAGCACATATTGACACCAGTTTGTCTCATCCTTGCAAGCGTGCAATAAAGTGCGGTGCCTTGGCTGGTCTAGTTGCCAGTGAGCAAACCACAGGGTTTTCTGTTGTTTCTTATTTGTAGTAAAGTTCATTGCTTTGAATTTCCATTTCAAATAGCTATGGCACATCGCTGAATGCCCAGGAAAAATATATAAATAGAGACATAAATACATTGGTTTTTTTGTTTGTTTGTTTGTTTTTTGTTTTTGTTTTCCTCCATTTCTATGTTCTTTAAACCTGCGTGTTCTCTAAAAGTCTGATGTTTTTTCTAAACTTTCTGATTTCTCACTAGCATAGTCAATGTTTCCCAGAATCACTGTCTTATCTTTAAAAAATTTCTGAAGCATTTCCTATGTGGGCATTCATTAAGGATGCTTCTGAACTCAGACACCCCATAATTAACCATAAAATAAATAGATTAAAATATACATTTTAATATTTATGCAATGTACAATTGTCCCAGGTCCCTTACCTAATCCAAAAGTACATGCTGGTCCTAAATAATCTGTTACTGAAGTGAAGGCATAGAAAGGGAGATAGAATGTGGAAGATAAGCAAGGTTGCTATTTTGTGCAGTTAAATGAGATTGCCAAGTTAGTTAGTGTTTGATTTCCCAGTCTGATTATCTCATCTCGAGCATAGATTATCCGTTTAGAAAGATTTCAGGGCTGGAAACTGAAATAGAAAGAAATTTACAGCATCACAGAGTAGAAATTCAATGTTGTAGATGAGAAGGAGCTCACTAAAATAACAAAGCTAGCACCTGTTACTCAGGAATACAATTATAATGTCACGTAACCGCTCGTTACCTGTGAATACACTAGAAGCTGGCTAAAGAGAGACAGAAAAAGAAATAGCCTACTGTTAAAACTGATAGAGAGAGCAGAGTGATGGATAGTGCTTATGGATGGCTATTATTAGCTTCAATTTTTTCTAGTACTCTATAGAAATGTTTTTAAAAATAAATACTAATAAAAACAGTAGAGACATTAATGTACAATTCATGAAGGAGAAGTTCTAACAACACAAACATGTAAACATACATGGCTTTCCATTCACCTTACAGCACACATAAAAATCACTTTCTAAATTAAAATCAAAACCTCACTTAGGAATTTCACTTTCTATGAAAACTATTAAGAATACTCATGAGCTACATCCATAGCTTTCTTCCAGCACAGAGCTCTAATGTAAAAAAAAGTTTCCTCCCCTCTTTGGGGACTGGTTCTCTCCTGAAGCCTGGAGAAAATCACTCTGATAGCACCTGAAGGATCAGTAGAGGATAGCGCTTCAATTACAGACAAGAAGCCGGGCCAAGAAGGAGCTCTCATAATGCTCACGGTGCTCATTACCTTTGGCTTTCTGCCTTAACAACTGGTGGATGCTATATCAGGTGTATAAATGTTCTATGTGGTTGCTACATATTCTCCATGCTCCGACTTGGCAGTTGGTCCTCTACTCCCTCCTATGCTTCCTTTAACCTTCTGAAATCGTTATGGCATTTACATTTATATAAAGCAGATTCACAGTGCTTCTGAGTTACAATTCCTGTGTGTGGCACTCTCTTTGCAAAGGTGACAGTGGGGCAAAGACACAGAATGAGGATTTCTGAGCTGTATTTATCTTGGTTTTTGTAGGTAGATATTTTGACAAAAGCTGTGCTGCTAAAGCAAATGCTGTTGAGAGCTCTCTTTGCATGAACTCATAGAACTCATAGAAATGACCTTTGTGTCAGTTCACCACTGGAAAACATTTCTATCTATCTCTGAACAATACAGATCTGGAGAAATCCAAAGGATAAATTCAAACAACATTCTGCTTTTGCATCTGGCTTGTGCTAGTCAATAGTACATAATGCGATTGTATAATAGAAGAGCGTATGGAGGGATTCTAACACTCAGTTACCACATCTGTCTCTCTACATTATCATCATTAGAGTGTTTAAATGCAATTTATCTCCCTTTCCATGTGAAAGACTCGTGTTCCCTCCTATGAGTTGGGCACCAGCCCAACCGTGATGGGTTGTGTCCACAGGGGAACACCTTCACTTTGACACCTGCTATTAGCCATCATCAGCCCAGCAAGCTCTATTTTGATCGCTTATGTGTTTGCAGTCTTCAGCCAAGCAGGGAAGTAAACAATGAATGTTTTTCTGATGTGGAAATAGGCGAAGGAACCAAGGGAGAAAAAATAAAGGTATGTCCACTTTTCCCCAGCTGACAGATTTTACAGCTCAGACATATGGAAATTCAGCTAAGCCTGACTCTGCTGCCATTTTAATTAAATATTAATAGAGAAGAAGGATGCTGCTGGAGTTAATGCCATTGGCTAAGGCACAAGAGATCAGGAGTGAGTCACTAGCAACCGCCACAGTCTGACACTGGGCAAATCAACTTCTTGTGCCCCAGATTTACAAAGTAGCTTGAGTACTTAGACTTCATGTTCTTCTGCACAGGAACTGGCTTTTATGACATTTTTTCCAGCATCTAGTACCCCAAGGCACTGATCTCAGTGAGGTCAACTGGTTACTCTCATAATACAGCACCATCTACTCCTCCACTCTCTGGCTTAGATCTTTCCTGAAGAAGCTGCATGTAAAAAGGAACCAAGGAAAAATATTTATCTACAGCACAGAATTTTTTCCTTTTGGGTCAAATTTTAAAGTAAAATGTCATAGCTATTTCTGTTATGCTAGAACTACATTACTCACTGCTAATTAAGATGTAACAGGAAGAACTGAAGCCAAAGCAACTCCCTTTGTTGTCCAGCTTCCAGGCAATCAGCGCTAAGGTGATCAGAAAGTTCTTACAATTGAATTCCCTCACTAAATTAAAACACAATTTGTACTATACTTATATACAGATATACATATCTGGTGCCTTGTTTTGGAGGTGGCTGTTCATATACTGCTTGGCAGAAGATGCAAGGGCCCCAGTTTGCTCTGTCTTCTAGTGGGGAGGAAACTGCAAGATGCTCTTTACTTTCTCTGGGCTCATGTTCCTGAGGCGCATTGGCAGCATGAAGCCTGCAGCATGCAGATGTCCTCACAAGAGCCCTAATCCAGAATGTCCCCTATGCTGGCCACAGTGACACACCCAGTTGCAATATACACAAAAATATACACAAATGGTGGATACAAGAGAAGCCTAATTTGAATCAGGAGATCTGGGTTCTGTTAGTGGCTCTGCTACATATTTCCTGTATCGCTTTAGGCAAGACACTCAGGAGCTGATCCAGCCCCTGCTTAATTCAACAGCAATCCTTCCACTGGCAGCACTGTGAGCTGGATTCAGCTTCTAGCCCATCACTTTTCCAGGCTCTCTATATTCCTCAGTGATGCCATACTACCTGTGCACTCTATAGGTATCTGATATGACTAAAACCATATGCTTGTAAAGCAATTTGCTACTTAGGTATAGCATGAATGTGCAATTGAATTAAATTCTTGATTCAGCAAAATGCCCAAACCTCTAATGGGCTTAAGCCAAGTAAATATATACTGGTGAATTTCAGGCTGTGTGTCAATAGGCGTCGACATGTAGTCTGAAACACAGAGGAGGTAAATAACTTCATGGAACTCCTTGGGGACCTAATGGGAAAAACATGCCAAGCACCTTGTTGGAGACATTTAGTCATACCCATCTGCTCCAAGCTGAGTACGTGCCTAAATGCATTGCTCAATCAATCCCTAAAAACACAACTCCCATGCTATCTAGCACAGCACATACAAACAAGACAGCCTAGAAAATACCAAAGGTAATTTGCGTCTGATTATACAAAAAGTCGCAAATTTTTTTTTTTTTTTTAATACATCTAAAGAAACGTGGAAAAAAACAGAACTATGTAGCCCATGCTAATTTCCAGGAACCTCACCTATTCTGTAACCCTTTACTTTTGCATAATGCTGAAATCATAGCACGGATGTATATTTTGAAGTAATTGTGTTGGTGGTCCCTCCGTGCTTTCTGAACATCTAACAGTTAGCTAAACAAACACACGTGACTGATTAAAAGAAGAAAGGGGACTATTTTTACAGGGACCATTAAACTTTAACTACCATCTGGCAGGGAATGATTAGAGAAGATCAAAATTAAGGCAGTCAACACAAATACTGTGTGGATACCTCAGGGAATTAATGTGGATTGAAGACGGTGAACTTGTGGCTATGTTAAGAGACAGGCAGAGAAGGAAGTGGTGAACACATCCTTTATGACTGCTGCTTTAATGGCCACATTCACAGCAACAGGAGCAGAGAAAGAAGAAATCAGGAGCACCTGGGAATAATCAGCCACTTACTGTCATAAAAAGAGAAAGTTAAAGCATTATACAAGAGCCACACCATTTTTGTTCCCCAACAAGCCAGGAAGGAAACTTTTATTGTGGAGGTGTGTTGAAGTTGGCAGGTAGTTAATATTCAGATTAGCCTGGTATCTTTACACAGG
Organism: Perdix hodgsoniae; assembly: GCA_035772895.1. NCBI lineage: Eukaryota > Metazoa > Chordata > Aves > Galliformes > Phasianidae > Perdix > Perdix hodgsoniae. The sequence continues at coordinate 5,307,411 of JAPSGF010000048.1, read as the reverse complement.
CATTTTAAATAGGGTCTGTAATAAATCTTTTAATTGAATGACCTTACGGAGTACAGACCTGTGGTTGATCTGACTGAACACTGGATGTCACTATATATACACACTATTAGTCATTTTAGAGGCACTAAAAGCACTATCCAGACACGAACCTGTGCAAGCCCACCATGTCTTTTTCAAATTATCAAGCATATGCATCTCTAATTATTGGTGCTCCTGAGATAGTAGTTTCAATGAGGCGAAGCTTGTGGGCTGTAGGAACACAGGTCGCTTCTCCAGGCAGCTCCCCTCCTACTCAGGGTTGTGCTGACCTTTGGTGCACCCTGGCTGGAGTGCCACAGACCGCCTCGGTTCTAATGAAGAAGATGAGGTTTGGATGGAGGGATAACGAGCTGGTTGCTCACTGCAGCTCTCACAGATGACACTTTACCAGGCCACCATAACATTTGCCCTTGTGTTTGGTATTTATCAATCAAATTGCAGCTCACCCAAAACTGCAAGAGCCCCCAGGAGCCGGCTCTCCCACATGGCACAGGTGATCTCCAAGGAACACAGTAACCGAGATCCTGGATGGGGCACTCCTGGGAAGATCACTTTCTGGTCGAGATATCAGTATTATCTCTCTAAAAGAACACAAATTTGACTGGTATGCAAGGCAATTGGAAATGCTAACAGCTGCGTGGAAGCCAAGCCATTAATAGAACTATGAAGGAATGTTTTCAGGAGCTAGGGGAAAGAAGAAAAAGAGGAGTGCCTCTGAGATCGAGTGGTATTGAAAACAAAATAGTACTCTGCTCTGAATGCCAGGTGAACTGTCAAAAACTAAGGGAAGGAGACAAGTGAGAGGGAGAGATTCTGGGAGCAAATGATACAGCAATGTGCTAATGTGCTCTGAAATGAGACTAGCTATTTTCATTTCTTGAGATCAGCATAGTATTTTGAGGATTGACTTTTCAGTATCATAGGAAATATATGTTAATTATTCTTAAAAGCCTATGAAATCTTTTTAACTGTACCTGATTTCATAAACTTACATCAAAGAAAATAGGACCAGAAATACACATTGCTAACCTGAAATGTACACTTAGTACAAATATTTTGTAACTCTAGACCTTGATTCTCAATAGAATTTTCTAATTCTGGTGTCTTCTTGTTACTCTAACCCTTGAAAAGTACAAGACCTTTAAATATTTAACTCTTCTACATGTTCTTTTATTTAACTTTGTTTCAGGGAGATGTTAAATATAGGTTTAAAATAGCCTTAGGTGCTTTGATTAGGGGCATCAGGGGAGCATTAGGGGAGGTGGGCTTTGGGGTTTCATTGCCACAGATCCTGTCTAGACAGCAAAATGTTTAAAAGCCAGTACTTATAACTAAAGAAGTCTGTCTGGAAGTTACCTGCACCAAATCTTATTTTATTCTAGAAATTCTTTTTGGAGAACTCTAGGCAAAATATTCTTAGCTATAAGGTTGCATCTTAAATTTGAGCAC
>JAPSGF010000048.1:5230716-5305523 GCA_035772895.1 Perdix hodgsoniae | reverse complement strand
TGCTGCTTTGGAATTGGGTAGGGCGCAGATATGCCTTCTGCAAATTTGTCCAGAATCAGGAAAGTGCAAAAAGGCAATGCTCTGTCATCCTGACCTCAGGCACAAAGCAATTGAGAGCTGCTGGAAAGAGCAGTGCAGCTCTGCTAAGCTCCTGCAGTTTGCTGCCTCTGCTTTGCTGCAAAGCCCTGCTAAGATGGCTTGCAGTACATAGAGCCGATGGCTCTCTCTTGTTAACAAGGAGCAGAGCAGTCACTCTCCACATGAAGAATTCCAAGCACCACACCAAACTGAAAGAGAAACACAGAAGACATTTGTTGATTTTTCTTTTTTTAATAATGCCTCCAAGCATCCCGTGTAATGTGATCCCATATAATGAAGCATGTGGCCTTAAGCTGGAATTATTTGCAAACAGCAGGATCTGCTGGCAAAAGGGATGGCTCTCGCTGCGCTCTGAAAGCTGTCCCTCTAAAACCATGTTTGGTTAGCACCTCTGCCCTGCTGAAACTGGCATAGCTAATTCTGAGTGGGCACAGGGCCAGCACGGCAGATGGGGCTGAGCGCAGGCATGCCAGGGACTGGAGTCTGAGCACTGGGAGCAGGACACAGGCAGGATGGGCTGTCTGAGTTCCTGTGCTTTAGGTACAGGACATAACAATATATGATCTATTTTGTAGCTGTGAGCAAAATTAATTACAGCAATTTAAAAATAGCCCACCTGAGCCATGCAGAGCACAGCAGTTGCCAGCTGAAGTGAACAACTATTTCCACAGGCTCAGACTGGCAGCAGCATGGCAGGGCCGGGCTCAGGCTCAGTGCCATCCTACACGCTTTTTGCTGGCCATCGGTCTGAGGGCTTTGGGATGTTAACGGATGTTCTGTCTTTATCGTTTCTTTTTGGGCACTCATCCCAAAGCAGCCTGCGAGCATGAGAGAATTGAGACTCGTACTTGAGAGGTATATCATTTACAATTAAGCAGGTGAATCTTGCATACATTAATGGCTGTGATCCCATCTTCCCTCCCACCAAGGACTATAAACTGAATCTACACACTGCAGAGAGGGAGAAAGAGCCCAGAGTCACTTATTATATACATTATAAGTTACTCAAAAACTGATTTAATCCCTAAATGGAAATTGCTAATGCTTATGTTTCTGAGAACTGGGCAGCTACCTTATATTTTTCTCTTTCCACCTTATCAACAAAACAAAATATAGACTCCACAAACATATGCCCGGGGCCAAATGATTCTGAGAAACCTCAAGTATAAACTCTCACAGCTTAGGTACTATTGTTTAAAAACTATGAATCTGGTGTTGCCATACTCCCTGCACAGAATGCTCATGCTTCCAAAAAAGCCCACTATGGAAAGAGCCCACTGGTGAAACTCCCCTTTGCTTATAGTGTCTTCAACTTCAGCAGCCAAAGGTTTGAAGGAAACTTTTGGACTCAGTGTCTCTACTACAGCCAAAATCTTGGCTGCCTGTGCAGCTCTCTGGATCTGCGGTGTAACTGTGTTGCCAGCTTTGCGTTCTAAACCATGCAGTTAATGTTGCCAACTTACAGCTGAACTGTGTTTTCTGTTAGAAAAGATGTTCAGTGCACTGCTGGACTTATTCTAATTTAATCTTAGTGACATGCCGTAAACTAGCAATGCATCTGTGTGTGCTATCCAGTTACCATTTCAGTGACCATTTCAGGTATCAGCTGTGCTTTTTTTGCAGGACAGCACAGCGGCAGACTGAACCAGCCATGGGAAACACATAAACCATCTGAGGAAAACACTTGACTTATGGGAGTTCTTGTTTTTTTCTGTAGGTTTTGAATTGTCTTTGTATCTATTAAAAAAATATGTGATTAAACATCAGTAGATCATTTTTTATGAAATGTAGTAACAAAACAAATTCCAAAAAAATATTGGGTAGATGCCTAATAGCAATGTTTGAACACATGAAAATGTGACCTGGAGGTGGCGACTATAACACATGTGGACTAATAGGTGGGAAACAAAGTAAAACTGTTTGTCAACCCGTTAAGAATTTTATGTTGCAAATACAAATATATAATCAGGTTATGTTTATTATTTTAGAAAATTCATAATCTTTCTTGACATAGAAAATGAATTTTTGAGGTCATATGCCATGCTGGGCTTTATAAAAGGGTGGCTGCATTACTGAATATTTTCGCTGGTGTAGTGCATCCTGAAACCAACCAGCAGGATGTGAATGCTGGACAACAGGGCTTTGTTATCGCTTTATTATCCAGGGTGAAAGTGATTCTACCCCTCTTTCTAGCTGCTCTGGAGCCTGGGTCTCACTTTCCAACAGGATTTAGTAGCTAGGATGCAGGTGAGAACACCTTCCTTTGCTCAGTTTCTGTTGTAGTAGAGTAGTTTTCTTCCTGACAACTCTTCATTTTGATGTGTAATTGCTATTGTATATATACATATCATCATTCTGTAATTTAAAGCAGATCTTAGGGACCCAGAAATGACATAGCTGGGATTATTGTGATTTTTTTAACTCAAATTGTAGTAGAGCTCTTAATAGGATTTGTATACATCTGGAATCTTGCTAAATATGGACATGGCGTGCTGTTTTGTTTTTTAGTTCATGCCATCAGTTTCTAGGACTCCGGTGTTAAAATAATCGATGAATGGTTGAGCAGAATGCTCTATAGCCTGAATTAGTCTTATGTTATTAATTGCCTTCAACTCTTCACTGAACAGAGCTGTTGAGACTAAAAGAAAATGAATCTAAGCAAAAAAAAACCAACAGCTTGGGTAAGTACTCTGAGGCACAAAGATCATTCAGGAAGCAGATTCTCCCTTTTCTGTGTTAAAGAGAACTTTACAATGATGAGACGAAAGAAAGAAAGAAAACCAAAACTCTACTGTCTGCTTTCCTGTGAAACATCACTTCCAATCCAGCCACGTCAGCTATTAAAACTTCCAACACTGCTAATGGCAAGATTTGCCAACTACTGATAATCAATAAAGCAGGCGGGTCTGAACAGCATACTTCCAAGAGAAATTCTTAAAGCAGAGCCATACGATAATGGCTTAATGTCTTCTTTCCGGAGCTAAGTCATTTTAAATATCCCACAGTATATTAATTCTGCTCTATATAGCTTCCTCCCACAAGCTATTGCTCCAGTTATCCATTAGTTGTGATTGGTAGGAGTCAACCACACAGCAGTGAATGGGAGAGGTGCGAGATACTCTGTGCTGAAACATGGGCTGGACAGTGACAAACCCTGACTTTGTGCATCAGTAGCAATCAATGCCCTGCATAAATACAGAAGCTCTGGACAGCTAACCCAGAGGCAGTAACACCATTTCTACATGTTCACACACATTAGGACTTCCTCAGGAGGCTTTTGATCCAATTTTACCCTTTGGTGTTCTACCAGACTATCGAAATACGGTGGTTTTCCAAACAGATCTCTTCTTCAAAAGAGGGTTGTTTTTTTGTTTGTTTGTTTGTTTTTTTAATTATTTTATTTTATTTTTTAAGTTTAGTGTGAGTGTGTGACATGCATGGAGGTACTAATCACCTGCTGCCAGGTAAAAATTAACCTGAAGGAATAGGTTTTGATCTAAGAGAGCTATCTACTTGGACTTTGGACAGCGGGGTTTCTCCTGACTAGACAAGATTTCTCCCTCAGCACACACAGAACAGAGATTCATCTCTTGTAAGTTATTAATAATGAATGTAGGATGCTGACAGAGCCTTTGATGCAAAGCGCTCTGGACACAGCCATTTATTTGACATTGCACAGCATGTGACTTGCTGAATTTCTAAATGCATTCTTCTGGCCCAACTCTACAGCTGCCAGTGTTTGTCTGTGTCTGGAGGGAAACCAGCCCACACACTCCAGTCAGAAATGCCAGCTTACAGGTGCTGTGTCCACACCAGACCCAACTCCCTGTAGAACTTAAGGGTTTAAATACATGCTGAACAAACAGAACTTGCACCGTTCTTTGGCACACCAGTGGACCCAGCAGCATTTTATGAAGATAAGAAACAGAGCGAGGTTAACAGAAGTCTTTCTTTAATGGAGACCTGCTTGAATTAAGCTGAGTAGGGTCTCTAGAGATCAGTAACTGCTCTTCTGACCCCTCCCTAAAGCAACAGCTGAGCTGGATGTAAAATGTAGTATCAGCTGTTATGCCTTAAGTGCAACAATTAACAGGTGCTTAATGGTGGTGTCGATGCTGCTCAGACCAAGCAGTTTGTGAATGTGTTTTTGCACAGCGTTCCAGAGTGGGAGTCATAACAGAAAACGTACAGCACCGGTGAGACTGCGGCTTGGTTGTGGGAGCCGACAGAAAAATACGCAATGAGAGAAGGCACGGTGTCAGCTGGATGATGGCAAAACACCCCAGCAAGGTTGCAGTAGGCGAATACGAAGCGTGCTGCTCCGTTGCCGGGGCTGCGGGGAGACCTCAGAGCGGGCGGGGTGCGCGGCCGAAGGAGGGGGCGCCCGATCGTGGGCGTGGCCGCGGGCGGGGTGTGGCCACAGAGGGGGCGTGGCCACAGAGGGGGCGTGGCGAGGCTCGCGCCCCCCGCCGCTGCCAATGGCGTCCGCATGAAGTGACCTTGGCGCCGCTCCCTCCCCTTCCGGCGCACCGCATCCGGGCGCCCGTCGCTAGTCCCGCCGCGCCTGCGCACAGCCGCGCTCGGCCCGTCAGCCCCGAGGAGCGGCAGCCGCAGAGGGTGAGTGCCGGCCGGGGCATCCGCCCCCATCGCCGCCGCCGCGGCCCGCTCACCCTTTCGCTCTGTCCGCAGAGACTCCGGATCGTGGTCCCGGGGACGCCGCCCGCCCGCCCGCCGAGATGTTCGCCTGCGCCAAGCTCGCCGCTTCGCCCGCCCTGGTGAGTGGGTCTTCCCCCCCCGCCGCCGGCACTGCCGCGGGGTGGCGGGGCTGCCGCCGGGCGCCCGAGCCGGGCGGGCCCCGTAGGGCGAGGCGAGGCGGGGACCGTCCGGCCGCGGGGCCGCAGTCTCCTTCCCGCATCCTTGGTGGGGCCGTTGGCCGAGGTGAGGAACGCGAAGGGAAGCGCCGCGGCGCAGCCGGGCCCGGAGCGTTGCTGTAGGTCAAAGCGCGCGGGGCTGGGCTTCTTGTCCTTGGGGGACGAGGCTCTCCTCCTTCGCGACGTCCTCCCGCGCCGCAGGACGTCCCCGCTCGCGTGTTGCGGGCAGGGCTCTCCCTGCAGGGAGCGCTTCGTGCGCTGTGACCTTAGAGTGCTGGCAGCCCAAGGGCACGCGCGGGCCTCTTGTGAGACAGCCTTCATTCATTTGTACCTCGCGGCGTTTCCCAGGCCGGGCCGCGTCTGTGCGTTTAGCGGCTCGGGAAATAATTTGGGTGGCTTTTATTTTTCCGGTCTAAAAGGTGCATCGCTGCCTGCCAGTTTGTTTGGCTCTTATGTGGCTCCTGATTTGTTCCCTTTTCTGTCAGTGTACCGCGTGCAAGGCTCGCTGAATGGCCTAGCTATTTGCTCTAATGGCTTTGGAAAACGGTGCTATCGAATTGTATGGGGAGTTTGCTTCTGTGTGGCCTTCTGTGTATCTGGCTATGCAAAACTGTTGTCATTCTAATAAGGCAAGTGGTTTAACAGATAATTGCCTTAATTAAAAGAAGATCTTACCAAGATAGTTGTAACTAAGTACTTCTCCTTAACTTTTTTCTTTCTGTTGCAGATCCGCGCTGGGTCAAGAATCTTGTACAGACCAATTTCAGCATCTGTGTTTTCTAGTCCAGAGGTCAGGACTGGAGAGGTACCTTATAAACAAAATTCTGTATCTTCCTAAATTACCTGTTGAGCCTAAATGTTCTCAACCTAGAGTTCACTTGTACTAACACAAATATTTCTGCTCTGAAGCTTGCTTTAAATCAAACTTTTAATTAAACTTGTTGCTGTCCTACTGTTTCACTCAAGAGAAGTCCTTTGCGTTTTATGTTCATTGCTGTCGGGTGAACATGTAACATTCTGAAGCCTTTCTTAGAGTCTCATCACTTGCAAGAGTAACTAGACTGTGGCTCTAATGCAACTTTTGTAACTACAAAGTAGCACTGTACCATGAGAAATAGTCTGTGTCTGAATATAATGTGTTTTTTTTTTCATGTCTTGCTTTCTTAGGGCAAATCCACGCTTAATGGGGCCCAAAACACTGTCTCTCAACTAGCACTTAGAGAATTCCAGACTAGTGCTGTCAGCAGGGACATTGATACTGCTGCCAAATTCATTGGTGCTGGTGCTGCCACAGTAGGTGTGGCTGGATCTGGTGCTGGTATTGGAACAGTCTTCGGTAGTCTAATCATTGGCTACGCCAGGTAATCAATCTCCCTCATACAAGTGTTGAATTACTTGCAGTTGTATCTTGATGCAGCATTCCTAGTAAGCTAAATGGAGGTTTTTCTAGTAAGGATGATGGAGGTGTATTAGATTCTGTTAATATTGTTAGTGTTAAACATGGCTAAATGGGATAGTGTGAAGCTGCAATATATTCAACAGGATGGCTTTCTGGATCAATTCAGAATTCAGTTGTTTCAGATTGATTCAGAACTGTTTGCATGAAGAGAAGAGGCATGAAAGAAAAGAAATTGTTAGTCTTTGTCAGTGCTTTGGTTCCAGCATTCAGTTCTCAGTGTTCCAGCATTCAGTTCTAGAACTGAATTCAAAATCTAGCCTAGATTCTACCCTGGAAGAAAGGAGATGTCCTAAAGAGGAACACTATAAAACAGATATTGAGGAAATATCTACTTCATTATTCTTTCTAGCAGTTAAGACTTAAGTCTTTTGTCTTAATAAAGTTTTTGGTTTTTTTTTAAATAATAAAATGAACCCTACTGAAGACAAGGAAGTTCAGCTTTGATTTAAGAAACATGAGAAGCTTTTCATACAAAATGAATGTCTCCTCTTTTGTCATAGATGTGAATATGTCAGTAAGAGTTTTTGGGGTATTACTGCTTACTGCTATGCTAAAAAGTCCTCCCCTTGCCCTGTAATAATGCATTGCTTTTTTTTTTTTAATAACAAACTACTGCATACTAATTTCTTTTGTCTAGAGGGTTTCAGTTCCTGGATTTTTCTGTGAGCTACATAATGTTTTCAGCTTCCTTAAAATATAGTTGTAATGTGAAAGATATGAAGTAAACTTATAAATAGTGCTGATAGTTCCCATATGGGAGGAAAGTAGATGCAAGGGATGAATGTAGTCATAAAAGCTATACTTATTTGGAAAAGGCATATATAATCTGCATAACTTGAATTTAACCTTAATAACAAAGTCACTTCTCTTCCATGAAATCTTTGCTTATGAAAAGATGACGCTTGGATTTACTGAATTTCCCGTTATAGAATCTGTGAAAGGGAAGTATGAGATTCTAAATCTGTGAGAAACATTAAGCTGAGTGTGAAAAACTTCTTAAAGATGAAAAGATCTTACACCTTTATTTTCTTCTAGAAATCCTTCTCTGAAGCAGCAGCTGTTCTCATATGCTATCCTGGGATTCGCCCTGTCTGAAGCTATGGGTCTCTTCTGTCTGATGGTTGCTTTCTTGATCCTATTTGCCATGTGAAAGGAGATCTGCCTGTAATATTGGCATTGGAATGTAATCCTGCATATTTTATGGGACTCCCAAAATGTTGGTGTCGTGGAAATTGATGCTATTTCCAAAGTCATTTCATTAAAGATAACGACTTTAACTGTCAACCTGTTGCTTGCATTTATTATCTTTCTTATTAGGGTATTACTTTATCTTGTGATTATGACATACCAGGTCACAACAGTGACTTCAAGTCAAGCAGAATATTTGTGGGAGTGTCACTTGTCGGGTGAAGTCAATATGACTTATCCTAGAAAAATCAAAGGATACATTGACAAAGTGTGAGAACTTATACTTCTGGCCTTGTTCCTTAACCTACATCAGATTTGTCCAGAGCTGTTTCTGTGCACAATTTTGTGTTGTTCTCCACCCCCACCCTCCAATTAGCTGGCACATGGAGTTTTGGAACCCCATGGTAGAATGAGCTAAACAATTCCCAAACAATTCTTCCCTGACAAGGAAGTTCTGTTTGCATCTGTTGTCAGTTTCACTAAGAATTTTGATCACTCTAGTAAAAGCTTTCTGCTTGGTTCTGATCAGTATCCAGGTTGAACTAAATTGTTAGTTGACATTGGTCTAAAGCCTTTAGTTGTGGCACATGGACATTATACCCCTACTTAATTACAGCATTCTTGGCATTACCTAACTAAAAGGGAGAATGTCCAGCTTCCTGATTTAGTGAAGATTAGTTATCTACCTGTTCTTTTAATTCCACCTGATTTTTTTTTTTTTAATAGTAGGATCCAAGCACTTCTAGTAACAAAATGTCTGCACTGCAAGCTTTGCTTCTCTTGGTTTCTGTCTTCTAACAACCTGAATGCATTTAAGGTGTTGTCTGCATTTACAGCAATGTACTGTGTGCTACTGTATCCTAATTGGTTGGGTGGCTTTGAATATTAAATAATAGATCTGATCATTAAACAACTATAAACTGACCTTTGGAATAAGGTGAACAAGCTTATGAGCTTTGCTTTCCTCTGATATGGGATTAGCTCTAGTGAACTGTGAGCTGTGTATGAGCTGTAACTAGCCTGTCCTCAGGTATATGGAGAAACTGATTTGTGGCTCTCTTTTCAATTCAATCAATTCTTTGTTTTAATTTGAACTTAAATACCAAATAGGTATTTGCTTAGCCTAACTTGAATGCAGCATAAAAGGCTTGTTCCTCGGTATGTTCTTCAGCAGAAATGGTCATCCTTGTGAAAGGATTAAAAGCTGCTTTGTAAATATGGAAAGTATCTGTTGGTTTTACTCAGGTTTGAGAGTGAAGTGTGTAGCACCTTCAAACATTCAGATCTAGCATAGTGTTAGTAGTACCCTGTATGGCTAGGTCTGGAAATGATTTGGTTTGGAGGGATAGCAGGAGGTAAAGCACGTAGCTGTCATCTGTGGTTGTGCTCACACAGTGTTGGTTCTTTTTTAATGCACTTATTATCATTTATTCTCATAAGCTGTTACAGAGCTGACATACAGTGTCAGTTGTCTTGGATGAAAGGCAGAAAAGAAGTAGAATTCTAGCCAAAGCTCATCTTTGTGTATGATGAGACTTTCTTGACGTTTATCTGTATGGTTAGTATAGGGAGAAGTTCTGGCTAGCTATTCTGGAACTTCAATAAGGAAGCTGTCCAAATCATGGCAATTACTGAATGTACATCCTGTCTTTTCCACTGTGGCTCACCCTGTCCCTATGATCAGCCTTGTCTGAAAGGCAGCACACACTTCACGTGTGCAACCCCTCCTAGTAATAGCATCTCCCCAGATTTGACTGATTTTAAATTGCTCTTATGCTGCTGAACATGGTCCAAAATTGCTGTAAAGTAATGCCAAATTTGGATGAATTGGAGCTCATTGTTGGACAAGTCACGGTCTTACAAAACATGGAAACAAGCCTTCATGCAGGAAGTTATCTTCCTCATTGGCAATACTGTCCTCTTAGGTGCTTTGTGAGGAAAGCTTATACCTGCATAGGAGCAAGATCTATTCCTTTCTGTTGCATCTCACATTTGAGTTGCTTACAATGCTTAGTTGTGAGTAATTCTGCCTTAAAGTAGGTGGTACTGTGGGGGTATTTCTAGAGTGGTGAGGTACTGGAACAGGCTGCCCAGGGAGGTTGTGGATGCCCCATCCCTGGAGGTGTTCAAGGCCAGATTGGATGGGGCCCTGGGCAGCCTGGTCTAGCATTAGGTGGAGTGGTTGGTGGCCCTGCGTGTGGCAGGGGGTTGGAGATTCATGATCCTTGAGGTCCCTTCCAACCCTGGCAATTCTGTGATTCTACCGTATCAAAAAATTTCCAGTGCAGTACCGGGCCAACAAAGCAACTGCAAGAAACAAAGTATCCTATCTTCAGGGAAATTGAATATAATTAAATGTTATAGAATTCGATTATGCTACTGGTACAAATACTTCTTTCTAAATAAGCTTTTTTGGTATTCATAGTATCAGGTGCCATATGTTGAACAGAGCTCCTGCAAGGTCTGGTTATCCCAAGGTTCGGCTGTGACGTGCTCGCAGCGGTGTCACTGAGCACAGCCCCTGCAGCAGCTCCCTGCAGGACAGACTGCGAGGGGGAGTTTCTGGGGAAGTCCTCTGAGCCGTGTTGCCGAGCGGGCCGGGCACGGTTTGGCTCGGCTGTAGTGGCACGTGCACTGTCCAGATGCGGACGCTGGAGCGTTAACAGCGTTCGCGAGAAGGAGTAGGGCCGTAACTGCTCGGAACGCCGGACGGAAGAGTCGCGCCTATCTCCGCCTCGGAGCCGCCGCCGTGCTCGGCCCCGTCACCCATCCGCGCGCGCACCGAGCGGCGCCCGCTTAGCCGCGGCCACACCCAGACACCGGCCGCTTCCGGCCACACAGGCAGCCGCACCCGCCCCGTCGGCGGCTCCCAATCCGCGGCGTCCCCGCCCTTCGCCCCGCCCCTCTGCGCCACGTGACCTGCGTTCCACCGGGCCCGCGGAGATGTCGGCGGCGCTCTCGCGAGAAGTGACGGAAGCCTGTGGGGGACCCGGCCTTTCATGTGCGGCGCGGCCCGCGTTCCCGGGTGAGTTTGTAAACAGGAGCGCGGCGCGGCCGGGAGAGGCGCCGGCCGCGGCCGGGTCCTGGCCGCGTGGAGGGCCCCGAGGGCGGAGGGGAGGGAGCGGCCCCGCCGGGCGGTAGGCGGGGGTTCCCGGGAGGCGGTAACATGGCGCCGCGGCTCCGCGCCGCCGCAGCCCCCTCCCCCACCGCGGCCTGCGGCTCCCGCCGCCCCTAGAGCCGCGCGGGAGGGCGCCGGCGCCGCCGCAGGTAGGGGCCGAGCGCGCGGGGGCGGCGGGGCGGAGGCTGCGCCGGCTTTCCCCTCGCCTCCGGCGGCGGCCGCGGCAGCCCCGGGCTCGGCCCGAGCCCCGGCCCCGAGGTGGAGGCCTCTGCGCGTCCGTTCACGGTTCCGGGGGGCCTCGGGCTCAGCGGCGGGGAGGGGGGGCGAGCGGCTCTTGTGCGGGCGGGGCCGCGGCCTGTGCCTGCGCCTCCGGGGTTATCCTTATGAAAGGGCTCCGGAGGTGTCAGCCGATTAAAAACGAGCGGCACGGCGCGGGCCTTCAGGCACTGATGGCTGCACGGTGTTTCGGGCGCAGATGTTCCGCGCCCCCGTGCCGCGTGATTGTGGGTTTGGGGTACAGGTGTCATCGTGCAGCTTTGTTCGTGCTGCGGTCTCCCTGCACCCCTGTGTTAGGAGGGGGTTCCGTCGGCACGTTTCCTTGTCCCACCCCCGTGCCTATCTCACTCATTTGCTTTTTGTTGCTAGTTTCTTCCAGAAATGTTCTTTCTCTTCAAATAGAGTGCTGTCACCTGCTTCACAGTGGGATAAAATACTCTACTAGAGCAGGAAACTGTTAATCATCCACTGCTTTGTAAACAGCTAATGCGAAGTGAATTTTCTCCTGCCTCTGCTTTCTTTTGTGCTTTTTAGAATGTCTTTGTTGTCACCTTGTCGTGCTGTACTCAGAGCTGTGAATCTCTTTTCTCAAGCTCTTGCTGAGTGTAAAGGCACATAGAGTTGATTAAAGCAAAAGAAAAGACAAAAAAGAAAAAAGCAAGTGTGCCTGAAGATAGGGTTGAGTAACTGCTGCACATGCATTAGATGCTCCATTCAACTTTGGTTCATAGGATGAGAAAAACTTTGTGGTCCTCTGTTTCCAGCGTGGTAGATGTGTCCTCAGTCTCTTAATGAAACAGTGGATATTCTCTGTTAATGAAACCCTGGTTACAGGCATCACTTCAGAGGCACAAACTAGTGATGTTCACTTGGATTCTCTTTTACTTACTTGCCAATTGAAGCCTTATTGAAAAAAACAAACAAACAACAACAACAAAAACCCAGCGGCTTTGTCATAAACTGCTTTTTATAATGCATCCAAAAAAATAAATAAAAAATAACTGTGTGCACATGGGGTGAAGTTGCTTTCAAAAAAACTCAGTGATGAGTTTGTTTTGCACTTGATGGTGCATGCTAACACCTAAGCAGCTAGTTGGGTCTTTGATCTTTCTCTGTGTGTAGTCAGATCTCCATCCTCACTTGAATTCTAGAAATACAAACATCAGTGCATCTTTTTCCAGAAGATTCTTAACTGTGCAGTATAAAACATAAGGTGCTTTCAGGTCCTGAATTAATCATGTATAACTTGGTGAATAATTTTTGTTTTCATGCTACTTCTTTTGTGGTTTTGTGACAGAATTGAGCAGCCTGAAATATGGTGTTGTTTTAATCTTATTAATTTGGGTGTCCATCTACTGCCTAAAATTCCTTCATCAGGTATTCTTTCTTTCCCCCCCCCCCCCAATAATTTTTTTAAACTTACAAATGAACGTTCAAAGCTCCGAGAAAATTTACTAACATTTAAAATTTCTCTTATTTTTGCAGCATTTAAAAATGATTTGGAATTTCTGTATTAAAATAATGCACTGACTGTTTTTAGAGGAGTAAACATGATTCAGTAGCATTAACTTCTCTCTGTAATAATGAATAGACTTCAAGTTATCATGTCCTGCATAACTTAAGTGTATTTGTTTCAAATCAATAGTGCGCACTCCGAGACCCTGAATGTAGGTAGTGATAGAAATGCAAGTCGATACTTTATAACTATGCAATATTTTTGTTTCAAGTTGATGCCATACTGTATCTGATTGATTTTTGCGTCAGCTGCTATTTAGCAGGAGCTCGACCTCAGAACTTTTCTATTAGCTCTAGTTCAGACTGGAGATTGTCTTCTGTAAGTTAATGGGAACAATGTAGCATGTTTCCATTTCTGGGTAAATGCCAGCGGTCATTTACCTCATTGCTTATAGGAAAAAAATGCATCACTCTGTTTTAATGAGCTATGAGAGTGCTTCAGTGGTATAGTCCTTGGTATATTTAAAGATTTAAAACCAAACCCTTGATTATTGTCTGCAGTTAGGTACCCAAAGGATGTGATCTGTAAAAATGAAGTGCCTTTGTTAAGATTTTTTTAAGTTTGCTGAAAATAAAGTTGCAAAAACTAGATTTGTGATATGTATGTCTGTTAGGTTGATGGACAGTATTAAAGCTTTCAACCTTAGGTATTTGAGCTGCTGAAGGCGTAAAAGCTAATATCTTGCTAAACAAGTGGCAGAAAGGTCTGGGGAATGTTAATTCATATATATTTCCTTTCTGAGGGTTCCCTGACTTTCCACTTGTCTGTAAGAGCTGTATTCACATAGCACAAGCTTCTACTAATCCAAGCCTCTCTGAGAAATATCCAAGCCAGGCAGCTGATGTTGGAACTGTTGTATTCAGGCAGCAGGAATGGTTAGGTCTTGTCATGTCTCTTATTCCGTCAGTGCTCCTGGTTTACCAGAATTGTCCCTTCTTATGCAAAAAGCTTGCTTCTTCAGCAAAATCAGAGTAACTTCATTGGTTTGTTTCTGTGCGTGTGACTAGCTGGCCTGTGGATTTCTTGTTGTCATTTGAATTTGTTAAGTCAATCGTCTTCACTTCTCACGTGTTTTTCCCCTTATCCAAATATTTTCCCTCTTAGTTATTTGAATTGAATTCCATGCCTTCCTCAATTTGCCTTAGATATCAGTTACAGACAGGTGACTGACAGCATCAACATTAGGCCTATTTTTAAAAGAAGAAAGCTTGTTGCAACAGGCATTGCCTTCTTCCTCCCCAGAACTCTCTGAAAGAGACCCCGTGACTTCAAGGAAATTGAACAACCGCTCTGCTAAGCAGTAGAGTGGCAGTATTGAAGAAGGAGCTCCCGTTTTCCCCTTGGCCAGTTCTCGAGGTTTGCATCCTTTAAAAACTCGGCACTGCAGCCTATAGTTATCTTCCAGAATCTACTGATTCTGTTACAGAATCTGCTTGCTAGTGATTCTACTTGCTTTTTAAGGAGGATTGTTTATATTTTTTTGTTTTTTTCCTCCTTCAGTCTGTTCATTTTTCAGCTTTCGTTTTTTAGGAATATTAAATTCTGTGGTGACATGACAGAGGTGCAGTCAGAACACCTCTGAAAGCGGTCTGTAATGGTGAATGTTAATTGCACCACTTCTGCTTCACTTTTCTTTTTTTGTGTACAGGAAACTGAAAAGAAAAAAAAAAGAAGTTGTTCCAGTCCTTCTAGGTAAGTGAAGTGATGGCTTTTATTCTAAAATCCAAATGCTGACTTTAACTTTTTACCAAGTGGTAAATTCCACACGCAAACTTTTGGTTTCTCTTGAGAGCAAAATTTGCAAGTCTGAGTGCCCCTGTAGAAAATTTTAGAACTTCGTATTAAATATGAGAGATGATTAAGATCTTTTTTTTTTAATCTAAAGAGGCATCTCTACTAAAATTTTTGTGTAGGACCAAGCAAATCGTTTAATTCTGCTCTTCAAATACCTGTTAAGAGTATGTTATTCTTTAAAGTATGAATAAAGTCAGTCCACTTGACTTTAAATGCGAACAAGGAGATGAAGTTACACACCTCAGTTAGAACTCATGAGTCAGACCTTGATAATTTTTGCCCTTGCTCTTTTATGCTTCACTTTTCTTTTATAGGAACTTTAAAGTAAGATCTTAAAACCCTAATGCTGAAAGCAATTACATGCTACGATGAGATTTACATTGAAGGTTATGAAGAGTTAATAACTCTATATACAGTCAGTTTATTGTGCAGTAAAAAGGGGTGCAATCCCAGATCAAATGTAAAGAATAAGAAGAAATGTTTAGTGTACATGATGAGTCTTGAGAAAATGCAAAAATCTGTAGGAAAATACATCTCTGATGCTTTGTGAGGTACAGACTTAGGAGAGCCTTAATGCTGATAGGCTACCATAGTTCTGCTTCGTGACAAAAGCCCAGTTTGTGTTTTATCCCACTTTCTCATTTTTTTGAACAAGAATGTATAGCTGTTTCTTGACATGGAGCCGTATGCCAGTGGTGACCCAGCTGCAAAACTTGGCTTTGCAGCACATGCAAGCAGTGGTAGATTAATCAGCTACTGCAGTAGCCGGTAGGCTCAGATTATCCTCTGCAGACTGTCCAATTGAGGAATTGATGCCTGCAAGAATGTGTGTTTCTTCTTGCTTTCTGTGCAGCAGAGGAATGGTGAAGTAGTGTTGTTGGTTTTTTTGCCTACCAGATTTTGTTTGTTTATAGTTGTGTCTTCTCAGCAGATCTATCCTATATTCACTTTAAGGGTGTCTTCCATGCTGTGAGAGAAGTCTATTGCTACAGGGTTTAGAATAAGAAATTGCAGGGTAAACTTGCATAGCTGATGAGCAAATTAGGGCATAAGGGTCTTTTGGCATCCAGCATGCTTGGTAATGTTGAGAGGCTTTAGCAGCAAATCTGACAAATCTTTATGGGCATGTGTGAATGACTTCGCTCAGCAAATTTGGTGATACTTTTGCAGGGATTGTTAATGTACATGTATACATTTTAAACAACTATTTAAATGTTCAATAGAAAAATTTTGAATTGGGGTAACAGTTGAGATTTCCATGCTTCTGCTGTATGGGGAATTAAGAGAGAAAACAAAAGTACCTTTACCACTAGAATTAGCCATCGAGGCACTGGTCAAGTCTGTGGTTGCCTTCTTTTACAAGCTGTCTACAGGAAGGTATCTTACAGGCAAGCTTCAGAGGATGAAGTAATAGCTTCTTGAAAGTGTACTTGAGGTATTTACTTGAAATCTTATTAAAAATACACAAATGATTGTTGAAGCTGTTTTCGTGATGTTTAGATTAACCCTGGTTTGACGTTTTATAGGAACACTTTCATTTTTTAAATAAGCACACTGTCATTGCTTATTTAGATGTCAGTAAATTATTTGTAAATGCTATTGTATTTATTTTGCTTCGTATTGAATGCATTTTAACCAATTGTATTTATTTACAAGTATATAATTTACTGCATTGCTTGTTTTCCAAAAGTGATGACGCTTAGGACATTTAAATGCTTTTACATCATTCTGGTTTTATCTTTGTGTTGAAATGTGGAGCAAATGAACACCAAAAATGAGAGATTGCATTCTGATTTAAGTACCAAAGTTGTCTGTACTGCTGAGTTTATTTGATGCTGTTTCCATGTTCATCTCTGATACTGTTTCTCCCTGAGAATTATGCTGAGAATCTACAGGTTTCTCTATGTTTCTCAGGGAAGGCACGGTAGGAAGGCTTGTAGAAGAATGTTGTACTTCAGTGGACTGTAATAAGAATTATTTAATTGAAGTGTTTGGCTCGTCTGAAGAATTAAAGTTGAGGCTGGAGGTTCAAAATCGAATGGAATCACTTCAAGAGCTGTCATCTTTTTTTCTGTGTGACGAGGTTTATTTGCTTGTTACCTGGCTAACAAACAAAAGTGCCTACAATTCATCTCTGGCCATTGGGTTTGATTGAAGCTCACATACTTTATTTCTCATTATGTTGGATGGGGAACATTTTTATCGAGATAGCATGTGGGATTATTCTTTTGGTTTTCAGGGAGAAAGTATTTTTTTTTTTTTTATTGTGGTGGTCTCTCTTAGAGCAGTCGGTCTCTAGTAGCCTTTTGAAATCAGAGCACACGAAAATCCAGAAGAAAGAGAGAAGGCAGGCAAAGGATGTTTTTTGTGTTGCTTTTTTTGTTGTTGTTTTTATTTGTTTCTTGTTTGTTTGTTTTAGCATAGCATCTACAGTTTCAGGTGGTGGGCCGTAAGCTTAACCACCTGGAGTTTTCTAAAGCTGTTCCAAGGATGTTGATTCTCGTTCTTTTGTTGTACTCTATCAAGAATCTGCATCTGTTTTCTCTATGGTAGCACGCTAGGTAGCATTAGATGGAAAGTAGATCTTTCCTTAGCTTTGCTTTTCCAGGCTGGACAAGTTTGGCTCCTTTTTACTATTTTTGAACGTAATAATCCAACCCAATAAGTGTTTTGGTGGAGCCCCTACTGGTTTCACTTTGAATTGGTTCTTTTTGTTTTTAAGGGCTCAAAACTGGACACAGTACTCCAGCTGCAGCTCCCTGAATGCCAAATGAAGGAGAACAGTCACTTCCCATGATCTGCTTGCTATGCTTTTTCTAATTCAGCCCAGTATGTTGTTAGCTTTTGGTGCTGCGAGTGACTTGCTGATGAATTGTATTCAGTTTGTTGTCCACCAGGAGATCCAAGTTCTGCCCCAAGGCTGCTTGACAATCATTTGGCCCTCAGCCTGCAGTGTTGCATGGTGTAATTTTGTTCTAGGTGTGAGCTTTGCATTCGTCTCTGTAATAGGTAAATACAATCCTTACTGATTTGGCTGGACTAATGAATGTGAGCCCTTTGTTTTCCCATCCTGTCAGATCCGGTTTCTGTTTAGATTTATAATGTCCAAGGTCTTGCTGGAATGCATGAGCGAGCTTTTCTCTTTTAAGTTCTAAAAATTTAGCACTTCAAGAGACTGTTGTTTTTTTTTCTTTAGATGTTTTTTGGAATCTCTTTACAAAGGCATTATCTCTCAGAATGCTTTGTGGTTTGCAGACAAGTAACAGAAAGTTCAGAATATGAATTTGTCTCCAGCTTCTCTCCATGAAGTTATTCCAGAGGACACCACTTTGTTTTCTTTTTCTTTATAAGCAGGGTGTAAAAAATTTCAGGCTTCCCAAACTAAAATGTGAAACCAGGTGACTCTTACTATGCAAATGCATGTTTTGGTAATATTCCTTTAAAAGAGTAAATGGGCAGACAGGAAAAAAAATCATCTTTACAGTTTATGACCTAAGAAAAAAAGATGCTAACAGTGTGGGTGTAGTAGATTTTTGTGACTAATACTATGCACTTTCAAAGACTCGCAGTAAGCTGTATTAACAGCCAGAGAGTTGTGTGTACCCTTGGTTAATCAAAATCTTCATCTTTTAGGAAAAAAATAATATACCTTTGGTCTGTTATGGAAATAACTTTTTTGTTTATAATATGTATTTGTGTGTATATTGCAGTTGTATTTAAGTATGTCCTGCCTCATGATCAAAACAAAGTTAATTCCTTTTGAGACCTAAAGGAGTCTGTCCCTGCTAGTTTGAACCCATAATAAAAAAAAATCTGCTTTATGTAGCTGTACAAAGGTACTGTGTTCAGGGGGGGTGACCTCTGAGTATCTATTTAAATTCCAGATAATATGAAGGTAGAATCCTAAGGCTTCAGTGAGAACAACCTAAATTATGAAGCCTAAGTCATGAATATTAAACTTGCCCGTGACATTGTTAATACTCTTTAATGTTGATAGTACCGTGTTCATAGTTGTAACAGGGCAATAAATATTTCACCTCTTCAGAAACTTGAGACAGGTTATGAATTCTTTGCAAAGAATGGCAGAGCAATCTCTCTCTGTGATTTGCTTTGGCATCTTGTCTGTAGGACATAAATGTTTCCCTGAGTTGTTAGTGCCAAAGAATCTAAAGTTTCTGGCAGTCATTCATCTCTTCTTGGCTTGTGATCTCAGTCTCAGAATCCTCATTCTGTTGAATGTATATATTTAGAAGTGATACTGAAATCTCTCTCTCTCCAAGATTTGCTTCTTTGCTATTTGGTGCCCATAGCCAAGGACACTGGGTTCTCCTCCTTAAGGTAATATCCAAAATTCTATGCAGTAGTTTCTACTATTCAGTCTTAGGCAAGAGGATCGGATAAACGTGTCCCCTACACATGCAGATTTCTCAGGTATTATGTCTTAGACAATTTGCCTAGGCTTACTTGAACTGTTTTGTCTCTAGTGGCAAATAATATTCTTGGGATAGTTAAGCAGCTTCCGAAGCCTTGCACCTTTTCATGACCACTCTTCAGGGGGAGAGATGAATTTGTTCTGTTTGTGATTGTTAATCACAAAGACATATTTATTCATCAAGCCAAGCAGAGGTCTGAACTAACATTCTTGGATACTTATATAAATATCCATATTTAAAGATGAATGTTTTCCTTTTTGGGGGGGGGGGGGGGGGGCAACCCACAGGCAGGCTAACAGTGCTTGTCATCTCATGGCTCGTTAGCTACATTGGTGCTTTCTTTTTTTTTTTTCTCCTCCTGTTACTTGAACTTATAATGAGTTAACTTTAATAATGGGATTAGTTGCTGATCACTTATCTCTGATGTGACAGTATTATGTTTTCATGTGTTCGTTGTCCCTGAACTGTTGTTATTTTGAGTCACTGATGTCACAGAATCCACATACAGACCTTGTGCACTGTCCAACACAGGTTGACCCAATTCCATCTGTGTCCCTTCTTCTCAAAGTAGAGCGATACCACCTTGCCTGTTGAGAATGTAGTTGAGAAATGTACTCTCCTTACTATTATACCACCCAGTTGTGTTCTTCCCTAACACAGAACGCAGTCAGAGCAGACTTACCATGCCAGTGGATTAATTTTGGTTTGCTAGAACCGGAAAGGAAGGGGCTGAAGGAAAGGCTTGTGCTAAGGACCAATAGCCAGGAAAGCATAAAAAGTAGCCAAGCCCATAATGAACTTGAGAGAACTGCCAGCCAAATGGTTCAGGAGCAGAGAGTTCATAATGATGAAATGAAGGACAGTTATACCTGCTGTCCACAGTTTATTAGGTCTACCTTGACCACATTTTCCAAAAAGTTAATACAGCATTGTCGACGCTTGATGGACTTATAATACTTCTTTGTACTGGTACCATGAAAGATTCAAGTAGATGACCAAATTTATTTCCAAGTATGTGGTAGAAATGTCCTGCTCTTAGCAAGGTGGGAGGGAGAGTCTGGCAGCAGATCTGCTTGAAATTGTTTCCCTTGCTCTGATGTGAGTGCAAACGTGTTTGTCTTTATTCTCTGCTTTGCCTAAAGCTTCATTGCATGCTTTGGAATACCTTACCTTAGAGCATCTGAAATGTGAAGATCATCTTTGCTTCTTTGAAGAAAAAAAAAGTGTTGCCTGCATCCAGCTATGAAAAAATTGTATTATGAAAAAATGTTAGTTCTTCAGTATTTTAATTCTCCTTAGCAATTTCTGAAACTATTAGCATTTTTGTAGCTTTAAGGTTAATTTGCAGACTGATTTTTCTTTTAGTGTTAGAGTTCTCACTTAAAAAAAATAGAGTACTAGATTTTTTTTACAAGAAAAATATCAAAAAATGTTTGTCCAAAAAATTTAGTTGTAGAAGCAGCTTTTACGTCTGAGAGAAGTAAAATTTATGAAGTGAATCTGTTGAGGTAAACGGTTTATTTGGCAAAGCTGTAGTGTTTCTTGGTTGAGTTATAAAGGATGGACATTGCATCATATATCTTTATAAGATTGTGGTTTATTGCATATTTAACAAGCACACTAATTAATATCTTCTTTCAATTACAGTTCATTGCCATGAAAAGGAGGATATGATAGTTTGCCCTATGAAACAGATTTATATGTGAAATCTGACAGGTACGTGTTTCAGCATGCTTGATGAGTAAGCAAAACAGCATAAAATAGTGTCCATTACTTCATTCTTAAATATTTTTTAGCTTCCTGGTAATTCAGCTATATAGCTGAGATGTTATTAAAGTATGTGTGTGTTTTACAGTTATATTTGTAAAAGAGTACATAATGGGCTATGTAGGTAGCTTTGCTTTTTGTGAGGAAAAAAAAAAAAAGATTATGAAAAAAATTTACGTGATTATGAAAAAAACTATCTAATGAACACTTTCATTTGTTGGCACTGTGGTCTTCAGTATCCATTATTTATCTGCTGCTTTGTTTTTTTCTTGGCAGGGGGTGGAAGGAATTGGGTAATTATTACAAGATATTTTTGTTTCAGAAACAGTCTTACTATGTTTTCACAAATGTTTTGCAGCTGATTACATTACGTACAAACACTTGCCTTTCCAACTGAGTTGCACATTTAAAATCTGTCTCAATTTGATTTTGGCTACAACCTTACAGAGTTTGTAGTCCAGATGCTGCTCACATGCTGGATATTTAGATTCTTAGTGCATTCAGAAGGCAGAAGTTCTTGCTTGTAGAATATTAAAATTTCCCATGGATGTTGGTATATTGGTAATTTGTTGCAGTGTTTGTAAAATGCTTCCCACTGTCATTTTAATACAGGTAGCACAACGACCTGTGGAATATGAGTGATGACAAACCCTTTTTATGCACTGCCCCTGGATGTGGCCAGGTAATGGTCTGACTTGAAGTTATTAACATTGATTGAATAAAAGTAAAACAGTGAAACATGTTTCCAGAGACTGAAGAGAAGAAACTTAATTGGTAGAAAGTACCCATGTTTCCAGTTCTGCTGAAAAGTAGGTGGCAGCAAGAATTTCTGGCATTTAAATTCTCAGTTTATTCAGAAAAATACTAACATAATGAAGACAATTTCCTTTTTTGCCCTGTCTTACTTGTTTTCATGAAAAAAATGTGTGCAATAATTGTGCAGGTAATCTACATTTTTCAGTATACTTCAACATTAATGAGGAGCTCACTGTGAGACTTGCAGGATTTGCGTTTAGTAAGTGTTAAAAAATTTCACTTTTTTTTTTTCACTTCAAAGTAGTTTAAAACAGATTAATCTTCCCATCTGTGGTGACTGCTAATATTTGATAGAATCATTTTTATGTGTTTTTTGTATAAAGGAAAGTGTTAGCATTATGCATGCCGCACAATCCTATAGTGATTCTAATACATTGTATTAAATAGCATTAGTAGATGTAGCACTAAGTGAGCAGAAAACAACAACAACAAAAATAGTTAAGGAATGCTTTAATACATGGTCACTTAAAATTTATGTTTTAACACCTTCAGTTTAGTAACCTGAAAACGAGTGAGTTTATGTTATCTGCTGCATGAGGTTGGCATTCTTGCTGCCTTTGTATAGAACCAATTTCTTAAACCAGCTGCATTTTTTTTTTCCATTATACTGATGCACTTGGATTGATTTGGATTTTGAGGTCAAAATATTTTCATTCTTGTTCTGAAAACATAGCTTTTTATGATGACTGACAGCATCAATGTTACATTAATGAAGCATTTTCTATCTAGAGTGGGAAAGGATTCAGATTTCTTACCATGTCTTGTATGTTCAGAGACATCAGAAGTAGTAAAAGTTGAATACTTTCTCCTAAGCAACATGTTTGTCCCCATACTGTCTGAATCCCATTTTGATGTAAGCTGTCAGAACTAAATCTCATAGAAGGTGCATCGTGGGACTACAGCAATCCTGTATTCAAGTGAAGGAGGAAAGTGAAGTTTGTGTCTCAGAGAACGGGCAAAGCTTCTCCAGATGCCAGATCACGCTGTAGAATAGAGATCCTGTTCCTTCCAAATAAGTCTGTCTGTCACGTAGCAGGATGTAGAGATGTGTTTGAGTTTTAGTGTGATAAGGCAGGTATTCCTGCCTTAGGGCGTATCTAGAGGTAAGACACGGGAGCTGTGGATAGTGGCATTTGGAACCCTTGGCAAGCAGAGTCCTAACAGAAAAGCCTGGCCTGTATTACACTCACTTTAAGTAATCTTGCATTTTTAAATCTCTTCTCAACTCCGCATATACATGTCCCTTCTCACATAAATATTCTAAAGACAATGCTTGGAGATCAATTAAGCTTTCTATATGGTTTTCTGAGAGGTGATGCTTGGTGAGTATCTCTTACAAGTTATACATGGAGTGACTTGAGTGATTGGGGAAAAATCAGAAACATTTATGGACAAAGTTTTTCACCTGGAGGATGGTGACGCACTGGAACACATTGCCCAGAGGTTGTGGATGCCCCATCCTTGGAGGCATTCAAGGCCAGGCTGGATGTGGCTCTGGGCAGCCTGTTCTAATGGTTGGTGACCCTGCACATAGCAGGAAGGTTGAAACTAGATGATCTTTGAGGTCCTTTTCAACCCAGGCCATTCTGTGTGGGTTCCAGATGTTCACAAAGAAAAGTAAGAATTGGAATATTTCATTGAATGTAGAAACATGCATTTTGAGAAGACTTTTCTTAGATTATTTCAGCTGAATCGCTAACTTTACTCATAATCGAAGAGGCATAGCAAGTTTCAAATTAAAAAACTATTGTACAGCACATAGTCTGCTTGCTGCTTCCTTCATAGAGTGTACACTGAATTGTGGAATAGTATGCAAAACACTGCTGGGATACTTCTGGAAACTTGGGAGCTTTTTAAATCCTGATAAGTTTTGATAATTTACAGCCTTTCCGTGGTTAGATGATATTGCAGTATTTCCCATTCTGTCTGCCTCATGTTAGATAGTAACGTGTCAGGGGCAGGGGTTCCATTTTATTTAGTTATTACACTATTAAATACAGTGAGTCTGTGTTTGTGACTACAGATCAGTTCTCATAATTGTGATAAATCAAACAATAATATCAAATAGTGGTAATTGCTAAACATTGCCAAGATCTGTTAGCATAGAGAATGGCTGTTTGCGAATGGTTGATGGAGTCTGCAGCACTCTGTAATGTTATCACGGACTTTTGATGACTGCAGGTACTTTTACTGCCATTTCTCTGATTTTGTTGCTGTTTGGGTACTGTGATTATTTGAGTTTTGTCATATTATTGCTGGTACTGTTGACCAACAAGTAAGATATTCCAAAGAGTTGTCTATTAACTTAGTAACAACTGTTTAACATGTTTTGAAAGTGACTTTCTGCAGAACTGTGTTTACTGTGTTTGTATTAAAAATTACATTTCTTAAAATTTTCTGCCACAGCGTTTTACCAATGAGGATCATTTGGCTGTCCATAAACATAAACATGAGATGACACTGAAATTTGGTCCGGCTCGTAATGATAGTGTCATTGTGGCTGGTTAGTATATAATTTCATAACTAGTTTGATTTTTTTTTCTGGTGAAATGTGCATTCATTTTGGTCTGTTTTCTGTACTGAATGAGTAGATGTGTGTTATGAGACTGAAATATTTTCTTCGTTGTAGTTGTCTGCAAAGTGTTTTGTAAATGTTTTCCTGTATTATTAAATTTTCTTAAGATCTGTTTCTTAACTTCTATTTAGATCTGATACATGATTAAATATTTTCCAGATATCAATTCTTCAGTAATTGATTGAATTGTGTAAAGTGTTCAATACGAACCGACACTAATAAAGGCTGTGCCTAACAGGTCTCTCACTAGGTTGTACCATATTTAAGATTTACTGTTTAATTGGGATTACTTGTCCTTGAAATTTAAAATACGTTATGTTTTTATATGCTGTGATGACATGGAGAATGAGTTAGTAACTACAAGAAAGATAACAATAGTTTTAATTATTTGAAGTATTTTTAAATTCCAACTACTGTTATTGTATTTTGACTTCTGAATTCAAGGCATATTCGTGGTTGTAAGTAGCTTTTTTGTTTGTCCAGGATCAGAAGTAATTGCCAATGGATCATAATCTACTTTAAAGCTCTTCAATGAAGACAGCACATGCTAATTATGAAGTTATAGTCAGAATGGTTTTCTTTCGGTGTAAATGGATGTTGCAAAGACTTTCAGACATTTCCAGAGCATCTTTGTTTTAAGAAGCAAACTTGTTAGGACAAACAGACAAAAATAAGTTGCTGTTACACTAGCAATTACATTTTGATATTCTAGAGACATTCTTCAACTATTAAACCATAAGAAGGAGAGCCTGTCTGTAATCAGGTGTGTGAGAATGAAACTAAGATGTCGTTCTGTCTCTTTGCAACTACATTCCAGTGCGTGAACTGTAGTCATAACTGCTAGGTTACATTAGTGCAGATGCACATAATAACACTAATGGTATTTCAGATGAAGTTACTTCGTGGCAAATGACCCAATAATAATAGTGAAATAGAGGAATTTACATAGTGAATTTATAGACAAGCTATTTTGAGACTATCTCAGGTAGTAGTAAGCAGGGTGCCAGAAGTCTTAGAACTGCAGCTCAATTATACAGCCCTTGGAGGATCCAGTGAAGTCGTTTGTACAATATCGTATCTCCTGTTATCATGTTTCACACACTTGGTATTGATTACTGTCATTTTCACAATATTAGAAGAATGAAATAAACTGTGAGCTGTGAATGCACTTTTACAAAAAAAACTAAAGCCTTTGTGTAGGTCTTGCCTTTGAAACTAGAGGCAGTTAGCTCACCAACGTGATGTGCTATACTTGACTGGCTCTTGAGAGAAGCTCCCTTTGGTTGATGGACGCGGACAGAAGAAATCTTTGGTATCCTTCCAGTGCTGTAAGGGGTTAGTGGTCTGCAAACTTGAGCTACTTGTCTCCAGCAGGTGGAGTATGCCTTGTGGCTCGTTTTCCTGCAGGCCAGAAAGAAGCATGCTTTCAAGGCAAAACAATGTTTTTAACCACATCATCTATTCCTTTCCCTTATCTGTATTTTTCAGAATGAAGCGGTTTTCTCTGTTTCTAATCAAGACTCTAGTTCTCTATGAAAATGACAGGGTTGGCTTACAAAAATCAAGCATATTAATGTAAATCCCATATGTTGCTATGTTTTGTAATGCAACTGCTTTTTATTAATATCTGTGTGGTGTTGGCTGGCAAGGAATGAGAAGATAATTCTGTCTGAAATGAGTGAATTCGGTGAAAGTCTGATAGGAAAAGAGAACTGCTGTGCAATTACAACCGTGAGATTTTGGATTTATACTTTTGTTTCCAATAGATGCACTGAAATACTTGGTATCAAAGCACTTCTTTGGCCGTTCTTTTTGTTGTGTACTTCATCTTTTGAAAGTGTTACTAGAGTATAACCATCAGACATTCAGCACAAGTCTTTAAGGTGTTGTTCTTTTAATCAGTCTTCAAAATATGTAGTTAATTAACAGTTTAAAGGCAACTGAATGTAAGAGCATCCTAAACATACAAAAATACCCCTGCTTTTCATGTATTTAGTTTTCTGAACAAAGCAAAGTAATCTTGTAGTGAATTGCTAAATAACTTGAAGTATTAATACATTGATCAAATGTAAAGTTAGTTAAAATAAATAACCTATTAGTATCATCTTTATGTAGGCAAAATACAGATTTCTTATATTCATAAATTTCCTTGGTATCATCTTGATTTTATGTTGGAAAAGATCCTTTGTAGCATAAAACTCACTGAGGCTCATGAATAGTTATCTGAATAAATTCAGATTTTTTTTGAATGTAATTAAATTAGCCTGGCTTAGTTTTAGTAAAAGTTATGTATTTTTATAATTACAAATCAATATATTGGTGCTGTCTCCTTTTACTTTGAAAATTATTTACTATGTGTTTGTTCTCAAACAGTATTTTAAAAGTAAAATCGTGTGGTTTGTGTAAACTTTATTTCAGATCAGACACCAACACCAACTCGATTCTTGAAGAACTGTGAAGAAGTTGGCTTATTCAATGAATTAGCAAGTCCTTTTGAAAATGAGTTTAAAAAGGCTTCTGAAGATGACATTAAGAAAGTCAGTTCATATATATTTTCTTTTCAGTCTTGCTGTTCAATTGAGAAAAGCAAACTTGAGTTTGTGTTGTCTTTTAAACTATGCCAGCAGTTGTTGGCCAGCTGCCAACGTATTGTCTTCTATGGGGAGAATTAAGATAACTTTTCTGCAGGTTAGTGAGAAGAATGGACACTGGCACGCACTGATTTTGTCTGAATTCTTTAAGTATCTTGCCTGTATCTGTTAATCATTAGCTTGATTGAAATTTCATTGGCTCCTAATAATTTTTAACAGTCTGAGAATTAATGAATTTTGCAGAAAGAAAGACATTTGAGAAGAAAGAAGTGAAAATAATAGCATTAAATACTCTAAAAAATTCAGCACAACCACTAGATTTGGAAATGTCAGTAGTTTGATAACAATTATGTTCACTTTGTCAGTTAAATAATCATTTTTACCTAGAAATTACTGATCACAACCTAAATATCTACATTGCTTTTTTTTTTTTTTTTTCCCTTTTTTTTTTTTACGGTACGTTGAAATCTAAGCAGAATTTACAGTTTCTTTTCAGCATTTACTGTTCTTTTGTGGGGAACTGTCCTTAAGTTTAAACACTCTTTCTCCTTTTTCTTCTATAACTTCCTAGCCCTAACTAGTTTAGGGCCCAAACATATAAACACTTCTCCAAATGAAAATTTTTATTGTGTCTCCATTGAATGATTTTACCTTTGACTGACTATATGCTTTAACTTTCACAGACAGTGACATTAAAAAATAAGTAAAGTCTCTTTTATACATATGCATATAGATTTTACGGAATCAGTCTCTGGTTATTCTCTGTTTCAGTAAAGATTTTAGTGGGCACTTGTGAATAGAACTCATTTCTGCGTGTTCTTAATGAAAACTCACCTTTGCTTTGCACTCACAACTGTGCCAAATCTTTTTAAATTTCTGCATAGTAACTTTTCTTAAAATCATATGAATGATAAAACAAACTGTTTTTGATTCTTACTTGATTTTCTTTGTAAATCACCACTTTCTTGGAGGAGGTTATCGCAGTTAGTTATCACAGAGTATTTAAAACATTTCAACAACTTTTAAAATTGATATTAGTTTTCCAAGCTGACAAAAAGAAACACAGTTGTGCTGTATATCTTTGATAGCATAAATAAACAAGAACAGCAAGGGGTAGAAAAAATTACCCTAATAGCAATTCTTCCTAAGGTTTGTTTAAAATAGTTTTGCTTTTTCTGTAGTGTTTCACATTCAGCTGTAGTGTGAAAAAAGGTTCCACCTATAGCAATTTTTCCTTCTCTTTATAACCTATTCAGTAGGAAAACTAAAAATGAAATAGAAAAAAAGCACCTAGAAGAATAAAACTGGAATATGAGCTCTGGGGGAACTCTTTTTCAAAGGTATTTGGACTACAGGTTAGATGTACAGGTTTTCAAGTCAATACACTGCTTTAAGTACTCTTTATAACTAAATTTCTTTGCAGCATTTCAGATGTCCTGGTGGACTTTATCTGTGTAGCAACATAAAACCTTTTCAATAATTATTAGCTGCACCGAGTTTTAAATGACAAATCCATTATAGCTTTTTTCTACTTCAAAAATGAAGTTAAGATTTTACACTTTGTGGCATGTGCTGTAATTTATAGAGGGACTGTATCGTAAGTGTAGCCTTTAAGTGTAGTGCTGTCCTTCCTCAGTTATAACTTTCCTGTGAATCTTGGGAAAGAAGAACTTCAGAAAAATTTTTAACCTGGCAATGGAAATTGAAGCACAAAGTCTTAATGAAAATTGGAATTTATACAGATGCTGGAAAAAGTAGGCTTGACTGCTAACACATCTGCATCAAGATCTTCCAGGCATCAGCACCTCACTGTTACTATTATAATATAGCTAATATTTCTCCTTAGCTACTTGTATTTTCTTATGCTTTTTTTTTGTGATTTTTTTTTTTACACTATTACTTTCAGATGCCTCTAGATCTGTCTCCTCTTGCAACACCAATTATAAGAAACAAAATTGAAGAACCTTCTGTTGTAGAGACAACTCATCAAGATAGTCCTTTACCTCATCCAGAGTCTACTACCAATGATGAAAAGGTCAGGAGTGTTTTTTTATTTTTGGAATTCATTATCTGAATCTTCTGATGGTCTCTAGATTTCTTGTATGCGTTGATACCCATGGTACTTAACCGGCTGAAAGTAAAAGACTTCATTAACCGCATTTTCTGGATACATACATAGTTTGTTCAGTTCTTTAGTTAGCTTTGTTCAGCACAATCTTCTGTTTGCTTCCCACTGTTTATTCAGTAAAGCTACAAAGGAAATCAGATTTAGTATTGCTGCTATGTTAAAAAAAGTCTTAATTGGGCTCTTTATTCCTTTTTATGCATCATCAGGCAGTAGTCGTGAAAAAGCAAATGAAGTGTAGCTTGAGACTCTCCATGTGTACATTTTTGTATTTATCCTGTGTTTTGTCATGAATTGTTTTGTGTAGCAGCATGGGGTGTTTTGTAAAGATGTACAGAGGTTGAATGAGAGGTCTTTCAGAATTAAGCAGGAAAACTTTATTTCAAAATCCGTACCCTTTCAGCTATATCAGCATGTTAAAAAACAGTGATCTGGGGCAGTTGCTTGTTTAGTGTTTACCTGAAGGCTGGATTTGTGAGGTATTGTCTGTTTCAAGAGAATGTTGTAATTAAATCCATTTCAGAACTACTGCTCTGGCAGTACTAGAAAGAAATAGTTTGATAATAAGATTGATATGTAACTTTCAGTGTTTTCATCATATGAAATTCTTTTGGAGAGCACGAAATTGAACAAAATCAATGGAATTAATTAATTATTTAATCAAGTAGGAATGGAAATAAAAATATAAGGAGTGAAGCATACTAAACAATGTGGTTGCTTTAGTCAGGTTTTCTGTGCACATGACTAGTGGGCAGTCTGTATTTGAAGGATTTAGTTACTTATTTCCAAAAATTAGTGGACTATTTGGGATTACAAGATAATTCATGTTGACCATAAGACATTTCTATTCCAACTTCCTGCTCAAAGCAAGGTTTAGATCTGAGACCAGACCAAGATACTCAGGACTTTATGCAGTCCAACTTTGAAACCTCCAGGAAGGTAGAATGCACAGTGTCTCTGCTTAATACATTCCAATGCCAGACTGTCCTTGTGAAGGTAATGTTATTCTTTGTATCCAGTTCACTGCTTCCACTTGCACCACTTCTCTTATCCTCCCAACAGTGTATGGGACAGAACGTCAAGGGAGTTTCAGTAGAGAATTGTCTTCAGAAGGCTGTGCTGAGTTTTATAAACTAGGAAAGATGAGTAATTGTGGCTTATCGAAGTGATCACATAGTCAAAAATAGTAAAACTGGTTTAAAAGAATACACATAAAGAGCTGCTTTGATCAAGCATATCATAGTCCAAATCTTAACTCTTGTTCTTTATTACATAGTTTGGAGAGGTTTGTTTGTTTTTATCTGCAAATAATTATTCTAAGTGCTCAAGTCTTGGCAGGAGAAAATATTAATGTCTTATTTTACAGTAGTGGTTCAGTGTCTCATTAGCATCATTACAAGTGCAAATTGTATCTAAATGCCTGGTAGTGCTTATAAACTTATTCATTATGTAATTTCAGTGTTGTCACTATAACAGTGCTGAAGTGAAAAGCTGCTGCAGCTTAATGTTGTTTTGATGTCTGATTGTAGAGACAAGCTGAGGAAGGATGAGGGTGCTGCTTGGAGTGTGCTGCTGCTGAATGTGGCCTGCAGAAGTTGAGAAATGTGAGCAGAGTGTTGCTGTTTTCTCAGTTAGATTTTTATATTCTCCTTCTATAGGTGTGTTGAAGGAGGGAAGGTTTGTTGCTTTTCTTCAGGTCATAGTTGATTTTAAAATTTTATGTGCCACCGTAACCGTCTCCTTGGCTGAATGTGTTTTGGTAGTCTTAAATGGTCACAGCCTGTTAATGTACGTGTAAGAAGATACTCATTTTCTTTGTAGTTGTCAAAGGAATTTCTTAGACACTCTTAAATTATGCTTCATCCTATTTTTAGTATTCTGGGAGAGTATTCTTAGTTCCATGAAGCTTCAATAACAGTTGTTATTCTATGTAGAATAAACTAAGACACCACTACAAGTACCTAAAGCCTTTTAGCCATAAAATAATAAGCAAATAAAGGTTAATTTATTATTTGAGAGTTTCCAAGCTCATTATAGTTTCTTACTAGCGATATTTTAGAAGGAGACCCTCAACAGAGTTTCTCATGTTGTTCTTCTTCTTGCCAGGTAGCTAATTCCCTAAACTAATTGTTTAAAAGCCATTTGTTTTCTTAGTATTAATCAATTACAGCAATACTTCTGGCCATCTACCTTTCTGTATAAAGAATTCCAAATGTTCATTGATTGTATTAGGAAGTTTTTGCATGATATTTGCTTTTAGATTCAAAATACTTGCAAATATGCAAGTATTGAAAACAAATGTAAAATTATAATTTTTATCTTCTGTAAAATGTTTTCTGAACTTCAGTGGTTTTTAGTTTCAAGAATAGGATTGGAGAGGTCCTTTCAATAAATACTGAGTATCTTCGAATAGGCTTAAACTTTTTTCTTTTACAGGTGGGTAAACTCTCTTAAGGTTGTTATTCTGCCAATTTATCTTTTGATTTATTTTTTTTTGTCCTTGTTGTTTAGCAGAGTTTACAACCTACCCTATTTTAGGCAAAATTTACACTTCATAAGAACAATTCTTTGGCCAGTGAGTATCTTTATTGGAGTGGTGTGCCTGTGAGTTTTTGTATGTTGATAAAATGACAGTTTCTTGTAGATCCAATACATCTCCAGCTTACATTATTGGAACATTAAGTAATGAGCATGTTTATGTTTTCCAGAGTTAAACTTAACGTGTGTTAGTGTGAGAAGAGGAAACTGAAAATACTTTGTTTTCAACCGAATAAACATGTTATTCTTTGAATGTCTGGTGGTCATTTCTGTTCTTCTAAACAAAGCACTGTATTTAAGATAAGCTGTATTTAATAGAAAGAGTTGTGTGCACGTGAGGTTTCTGTTCTCAGAATTTTATGGAATTAAATTATGTTACTAGATTGATCTTTGATGGTTGCTGTAATACATTTACCATGGAATACTTGATGCAAAAGTTGCAAATTACCTTTCTCCAGGTAGAGACTCAATCGAGGAAGAGATTCAGTTTACAGTCAGTCTTTATTAGGACACTCACCAGCTAAGCTCTTATCAGTAACCACACAGTGCTGTAACTTACTGCATTACATAGTTGAAGCAGAAGTTGGATGGCCGGTCCCAGCTGCTTGCTTGTAAGTGGAAGGTTGTAGTGGTGGAAGGTTAGGTGGCTGTTTGGAAAGTCTTTCCATTCTTTCTTTGAGTCTGTATTTAATCCCATAGTCTTCACTTCTTCAGAGCAGCCACCAAGTTTGTGGACTTTACCTGAATCATACAGCATGTTGACACTGGTGTCTGTGCACACCCTGGTGACCATGTGCAGATTCAACTGCTCTTCTGAGTTTATCCATTGCTACAAATTCAACAGGGCTATTTTTATCTGGAGCTTGTCAGTCTTTCACATGCTGCGTGCTTCTCTCCTTAGAATGTTGTGTTCTAGTAGCTATTGCCTCATCTGCTTACACAGGTACTTAAAAAAACTCCAACAGACCCATACAGAAAAGGGTCTGTTCTGGCATTACTGTTACTGAGAAAGTATGAATATCTGCATGAGTGCATTTTTATCTTAAAGCTGTAACACTCTATGGCTGTAGCTACCTGTTTGGTTTTTTTCACCTTTTTATAGAAAGTAATATTACTTTGTATGGGTATTCATCCTGTGGTGTTCGTGTAACTGTATTTATGTGGAACATATGTGTATATATTTATGTGATTGCTGTATATGAAGATGGTGCTGGTGAAAGAGCAAAAAAAAAAAAGAAAAAAAATCCAAACCTCTTAAAGCTGTTGGTTCTGCTACATATGGCAAAGATGGGTTTTCCTGAGTTTGAGTCCTAGAGCAGGAACAGATGTTCTGGTGACTCTGTTAACCTACTTGGTTGCAGTAACAATGCTGGTAGTAATGGCAAGCAGCAGGTAGGAGAAAATGAAGCTGAAACGAGTGAAGAATGGCACAGTACTATGTTTTCAGTTAACTCTTGCTAGATTCAGGGCAAATGTTGTCCCCTTTTGCCTTCCTCTCATTGCTTACAGTCAAGAAGCTAGTCTCGTTTCTGTGGCTCTTCTCACAGAGTAAGATCTGTACAGCTGTTATATCACATTCCTCATTTGTAAAGGAGTATTCAGTCCTGTCCTAAGAATATGCCTCTTCCTATTTCTTTTCTATTTCTGTAATTTCATACCGTACTTCTGTTGTCTTTGGGCACTCATCCATAATCTTAGGTACTGTGTTCAAGTATTACAACATATCATTTCGCTAGATTGATATTGATGCTAATTTTTTTTTTTTTTAGTGATGTATTTTTGGCTTCCTTGCTATATTTCTGTTGTTATCCCAAAACTCAGTCACCATGAATAGTCTCTTTTAGGTCCTTTGGGCAAAAAGATTAATGAACTACTGAACCCTGATGTCAAATCTAGCCTGTGAACTTCAGAGGGGAGGAAATTTCATTATCTAAAGTCCTTTCTTTTTTTAAAGCCCACGGTTTGCTAGCCCATATACAATTCTATAAAGTACTCAGAGGAATATGCCTGTTTTCCAGGGAATGTACACAAAAAACAAAAACAAACAAAGAAAACATGATGGCTAAGACACCAGTACTTTAAGCTTTGTTAATAAATATTAATAACTTAATGAGTTAATTTCAGAACAAAATGATCATCAATATAGCTTGTGTGACACCTGTGTGAGTTCTGTTTGAAATTCTGTCTAACAGCAGAGCAACTAAAATAAGCTAGTCTCAAGAGTGTAGCCTTGTGCCCTGGACTGTCGAGCTAGTGTGAAAATACCGAATAACTTCAAAAAATCCCATGTAAAGACAATCTGAAGTCTGATCATATGAAAGCTTTCCTGAGAAGGAAGGCGTTGGTTTTGGTAAGGCATTTCTGGTTTCACTGGGTTACTTGTACTATGTTGCACTTCATAATATGTGTTATCTGATTGCTAAGCTACGAATTGCAGTGAGTTTTGTCTATTATATAGTTGTAGCCAAGGAAGAAATTCAATTCCTGTGCTCAGATCATTTTCTCTATGTCAGGATATCCAAATATTTTTTGTAGCTATCCGTGTAACATTCCAGGGAGTTGTTCCTGCATAATGCTCTACTTATAAAGCATATATAAGTCTATATATAAGGTATGAAGGATCATAAATTGTTTTTTCCTTTTTACTAGAAAATAAACCTATTTTGTTTTTGTTTAAAGATGCAATAATAGCTGAATTTGAAATGTTCATAAGGACACCATGAAATGTTTTCTTACTTGTTTGGGTACGATTGTGCAGATAGTGCCAGTGAGTTTCTTGCTAAAAATATTTTTAACTAATAATTAGATTTGATCGAATATTAATTGTAACTTTATCATAAATAGAGCCAAGGTCATTAAACTAAAATAACCCTAGTATAATTTCATTTTAATGATTGAAATAATTAATCCAAAGATTTTGCATTTTTTTTAAATGTACAACTGATTCTTCTTGCTGATTCAGATGTTAGAGAACTTCTGATACGTTCTGTTAAATTATTTTCCTTTATGATCTGAATTAATGGTGTAATAATAACAACTGTATGTTACAAACTGATTGGTCTTTGCTTTCTCCTCAGGAAGCGTCACTGCAGCAGACTGCACAGCCCACATCAACAATAGTTCGTCCAGCATCGCTACAGGTTCCTAACGTTCTACTTACAAGTTCTGACTCAAGTGTTATTATTCAGCAGGCAATACCGTCACCAACGTCTAGTACTGTTATTACCCAGGCTCCATCCTCTAACAGACCAATAGTGTAAGTTACATAAATCTTGATGAATGCTCTCTTGCAGATTCTGGAAAGATTGTCTTGTTAACTGTCGGTTACTGTTTTTTTGGTTATTATAGAGCTTTGAGATGCTTGGGTGAAAGTGGTGCTTCTCTACATGTGAAATACTATTCCATGTTCTTCACATCATCACATTCATATTTTTAGTCTCTAAATATTACATTACATTAATTTATTTAAAAAATTTATTTTAAAAAGTTGAATTACATTAAAACTGTTTATATAGCTATATATTTATACAATGTATAAGCTTGTTCTCTTCTTTGGATAAGTTTTTTCTAATACATGTAATTCCTTTTTCAGTCCAGTTCCAGGCCCGTTTCCACTGCTGTTACATCTTCCCAATGGACAAACCATGCCTGTTGCTATTCCTGCATCTATTACAAATTCTAATGTGCACGTCCCTGCTGCAGTTCCAGTAAGTAAGCATGATGTTACATTAATTTGAAAGTGTAGCAGGTTTGCATAAGTGCAGCATAGAACTTGAAACAGCTGTTTTGGTTTCAGAGGGTAGTGGTGTCAAATACTCTGTATTGTGATAACATACTCAGGCTTTCTTCATTTTTATACTTTATCTGGTCAGCTTGTTAGACCTGTCACCATGGTGCCTAGTATCCCAGGAATCCCAGGGCCTTCCTCCCCACAGCCAGTGCAGTCTGAGGCTAAATTGGTAAGTGAAAAACTCCATTATTCCTCAAGAAGGCTAACTTGAGAAATTGATTAAATTTTGTTGCTTTTTAGAATGGCTTTAGTTTTCTTTTGTTAGTCTGAAACCTGCAACTACAAATTTAATGAAATTGAAGAATAGCTGCATTTGGATTATAATTATTTTAAATTCCATTGTATGTCTTTCCTTTAAATGGTCTGCAAATGAACTCTTCCTTGCTTCTTGCACTGGAATATTAGAAATGTTAGTAGTTAAAAGACAGATATAGTAGCTTGTCGATGGTGAACATCTTCAGAGAAGCAGAATGTAGTTCTTCCTGAAAGATGTAATGTTTCTTGGTTTAAAAAAAAAATTAAAAAAAAAAAATATATATATAGGAAAAGAAAGTGTGTATTAACAATGTTTTCAGACTCTCAACTCCAGTTGACAAATTTTTTTGTAATATGCTGCTGACATACTTAGAAGTTGTATTGTGTGTTTTCAGTTATGTGTGGACTGTTTTGTTAAGGGGGTATTATGTGGGGAAATTGTGAGTAAAATAGGCAGAGATTGAAAAAGAAGAAAAAATTAGTAATCAAGTTATGCTGGTAGTTTGAATTAACTTAAAAACTGTCAGTTGCTTTGCTGTTTTTGCTGGCTTTTTCTTATTGCCCCAACTATTTAAAAACGTTATTAGTAATAATCAACCCACTTAGCTAGGTATCAACAGAAACATAAAATGCTTTTGTCTTGTGAAGCAGTGTTCCTCTTTTGAGGAGCTAAAAAAGAATCAAGAACACCTGGTAGATTGTTTTTTTGTTTTTACTTTGTACAGCAAAATTGTTGAATGGGAAGATTATCTTAACTTTCTTTGTGTTATTTCTCTTCACCTTTTCTTACACATTCTTTCTTCCCAAATTTTTCCTAATTCTGTCAGGTTATCCTTTCAGTTGCATTAAAATAGTGTGGAGAGGGGGACAGAAAGGATAAAAGTCTCTTTCGTGCATTCTTATGCCACCAGGAATGGATTTGTGGAATCACAGAATTGCTTGGCTGGGAAGGAATCTTAAAGCCCATCCAATTCCATATGTGGGCAGGGTTGCTACCCACCAGATCAGAGCCCTGGCCCCTATCCAACCTGGCCTTGAACATCTCCAGGAATGGGGCATACAGAACTGCTCTGGGCAGCCTCTTGTACCACCCTCTCAGTAAAGAATTTCTTCTTAACATCTAACCTATATCTGCCCTCTTTTTGGTTAAAAGAATTTGCCCTTGTCTTACCATATCAGACTACGTAGAAAGCCGTTCTCTCTGTGTTTATAATCTCCCTTCAATAACTTAAATACTCTTCTCCATGCTGAACAAGCCCAACTCTATCAATCTTTCTTCAAAGGAAAGCTGCTCCAGCCCTCTGTTCATCTTTGTGTCCTATTCTTGACCTGCTTCAATAGCCCTGCTTCTTTCTTATGCTGGGGGCCCCAGGCCTGGTAATAACTTCAGTGTAACCAGATCTGATGGGATGAAATTTATCTTAAATATAGGAGAGAAGAAGGTAAAAAAGTGAAAATGAGATTTGTTTTTCCCCACGTATATTGCATGTTTATCGTTATTAGGAGACTCGTGTCAAGTTTTGCTTTGTGAAATAAGGATAAATTATTACCTAATATGTATTTCTTGTTGTTGGGCAGGAAATTAGGTTCTTAAGCAGATTACTTTTGAGCGATCTATCCTTATGAAGCTTTAAAGCAGGGGAGAAAATACACGTATGTAGTGAAGATTTTGATCTCTCACTGGAAGAAGCAATCACTTGGATGCAAAGAAAAACAAAGATCATTAGACTTAAAATTTAATAGTCTCATTAGTCTTCTCGTTAGAATTTAGCTAATATATGCACTTCAGTGATTGCCTATATATATATTTTTAAATGAGACTGTAAAAAGTGTATTTGCAGTTATTTCTTCTTTCTTTCCTTGTTTCCTAATACAAAGCATGAGCAGAATTCAAGAATATCAGAATTATGTATATTTCTTATGCTCATTTTCTTTTATATAGTGCCTATTCATGAAAATAAAAACCTTAATTTCTTATTGCTCCTCAAGTAAAGGCAACTTAATGAGAATTTTAATGTTTATGCAGAAAAGCTTCCAAAAGGAAGACTAACTCACTATGCCATGTGATGCATTGTTGACAGATATGTTATGGTTTATTAACTGTAAAGTTCCATTTAATTTTAAAAATCCAAACCTTTTATGATGCCAAGTACTTTCTTTTATTTAATTTTTTCTTATATCTCTTGAAAAATATTTTTGCTTGCAACAGACCAAATTCTTCAGAGGTGTAGCATCACTTCTATTTTTCATTTGTTTTCTGGGCTAAGACAAGAAGTCTTCATTACCTATTTTTGCAATTGTTTTCTTTTCACTTTACTGATAGTTCTCCTGGGAGGTGAAATATAAAGTATTCTATTGAGTTAAATTTAATCACTGATCAAATGGTGTATGTTTCATCTACTAACAGTAGACTACAATTTATGGACTTACTGGTATGTTTAAATAAGCAGAAGGTAGGGAACAGTTCCTGCATCCAGTTCTCTGGGTTAAAGCCTGTCAGCCTGATATTCTTACTGTATTTTTAAATGGATTACTGAATGAAGGGGGACAGCTGTGATGTTGCTCTCTCAGCAGTCAGGGCATAGGAGTCAGGATTTTTATAAATCTTTGCAATTCTCTTATCTGTTGGGTTTTTTTCTTTTTAAATTATTTATTAGTTGGAGATTTTTTTGTACTTTACAGACAGATGTTGCAGTCTCTCAGATATTTTTTTCATACTGCATTATAAAATACAGGAACAGAATATGTAGCAAATATTTTAATAAATAAATAAATGCTTGGATGTCTTCCTAACATTGCATCTACTCTGCAGATATTAAGGTAACTTTTCTGTATATGAGTTGCAAGACGGGGGAAGTTCATAGATTTAATGCAACTCCAAAGGGTTTTGTCATGTAAGCGTTTGGCCATAATTGTTTAAACCTTACTTTTGTTTAAAGCCCATAGTTTCCTAATGCAGTAGTCTACGTTTTCTACTGTCCATATGTATGACAGTACTATTTCAAGATGTTCTTAAGACAGGTCTACCTGCTTCAGAGATTCGAGGTAAAATTCTTGAAGAAATGTTAAAAGCAGCTTTTTCACTTGAAGATGCAATAGCCTTGTATTGCAGAACTATGCCAGGTACAGAGCTGTCCTGTGTAGCAGACACAACTCTGTATGTTTTAGATAAAATACTTAACACAAAGCAAGGTGGGAACCAGGCACTGCCCTTCATTTATACTTTGTGCCTTTCTCTACAGAGGTCATTTCTTCCATTCTTTTTTCTTTCTTGCATGATGTTTCAAGGACCTGAGATATGTTAGAGTACGATCAGAAAGCATGTTGTGCTTTGATTTGGTTCCTCAGCTCAATTCCTCATTTCTCTCTTAAGTGTTTACAAAAGGCTACTGTTACAGATATTTACATTTTTGTATTTGTATTTTTGTTACTTCCAATGATTGTAGAGGTTTAGCATTTAAATATTAATTTTATATTTAACTAACTTTCTACTGATAGATATAAAAATATCCGAATTTTCTTATTATTTGATGAATACCTATTTTTATGAGCTACTTGTGAGCTGCGTATACCAAATTGTATATACATCATCATACATTTATTTTTATAAAATCGTGAGTCAACTACAGTAAAAACAAATTGAGTTTCTGATTTCTAAAAGCTAAGGGCTAATACAACCTGCAGAAGACTTGTTTCTAATTGGTGTAGGGTGCCTTTCTGAAGCACAATTAAGGTTTTCCTTCAGCTGTCCTGGGAGTTTATAACTCTTAAGAGACCTAGTGTAGTTGCTGAGTAACTCCGCCATTCCAGCCCAAAAATGAACAGGTTTTTTAAGTCAGTTTCTAACTGTACTCTCTTCATTGTATTATGGTGTCCCAGCTTAGTGCATAATAATCTGATTTGATGAAAAAGTTTTCAATCTGATATCAGAGTCCTTCAGAATGACAGTTTTGATTTTTCGTGTGAAGAGAGTTAATGAGTTGTGACTTTGAGAGCACTGTTCTCTCTTAGTTAAAGTTGCTGGATGTTAAATAATCACACGCATTCTGTGGAGGAACAGCTGCGTATGAAAACAGGTTCACTGAGTGTGATAGCAGACAGGAAAAAAAAAATCAACCAACTGCAAAGCAGATAAGATAAAAGCCACGAGACAAAAATATTGTATTGTCCATGTAACAATCCACATCCTTACAGTTAGTGACCTTGTTGCATACTGCTCTCAACTCAAACTGCTAAAATGTAGCGAAGGAAGAATGTGTTAAGTGCAATCTTATGTGTCTGCTTGATCCCTGGAACCTATATAATGTTGCATGTACAATGCCATATATGTTTCAGTGCTATAGGATAACTCTGCACAGTTGGGTTGTATTTTTATTTCATTGTACACTGTTAAGCTACTGTAGCAAATACATGTTCCATTCACACCTGAAACAGGCACTGTTACTGCAGTTTGAATATGATTGGAACCTGTAACTCTTGTTGCTTGCAGAGTTGATAGAAGTATGACTAGAGATTTCATTCAAGCACAACCTTTTGTCTTCTGCTGGTATTCTTTTGAGTGTATCCTTGTGAATGTACTGGAAGTGACAGTAGGAATGAAAATGGGTTTCACATTTCTGCAGTGCACTGAAAATAAATTGCCTACTTCTGTGGTGTGATTTTGTATTTGTTGTGCTGAGCAAACTAAATGCTACATAGTTTAGTAAAATAAAATGTACAGATTAGTCCTGTAATAGTTTAGGAAATGTTAGAATTAGATGTAATAGCTGTTACAAAAACAAAGCTTTCTCAGATAAAGAGTGCTTGGATGTTAACAAGGTGGTGTTTAAGGGTCCCTTCCAACACAGACCATTATACGATAAGAATTCATAATTCTAAGTACTGCATAGTTGCTTCTGATCTGTTTGTGAAAAGATCTAAAACTGTATGCTTTCACAGATTAAATCTGAGCAGTGAGCTGTTCCTAGTTGTAATGCATTCCTTTTTCCTGAGTGTGGCTTGTGGCTGCAAACCTAATGTTCATACCCTTCTGTGTGAGTTGCAGAAGTTTCTTAGTGAAAGAA
The DNA here is from genome assembly GCA_035772895.1 of Perdix hodgsoniae. Taxonomy (NCBI): domain Eukaryota; kingdom Metazoa; phylum Chordata; class Aves; order Galliformes; family Phasianidae; genus Perdix; species Perdix hodgsoniae. The sequence continues at coordinate 5,265,249 of JAPSGF010000048.1, read as the reverse complement.
AAGTTGTTCTAACTTTTACACTGAACAATTCCCCTGCCTCCTCCCCCTCCCCATATAAAATCTTCTGTCACAAACTGAGAAATAACTTGCACACAGTGGGCAGCCAGTGGGCTTTCTGCAGGAGGTTTCTACTGAGAATTGACAGGGCAGCTTGGCAAATGTTCAGAAGCCTGCATTAACTTGCTTGAGCCCGGTATGGGACCCTGTGTTCAGCAGAATTCTTCTGACCTGTCTCTCTGCATGCCAAGCTAATCAGCAAACACCTAATGAGCCTACTCTAAAGAAACAGACCCTCTCACAACCTACTTCATTTTCATATGTTCTCTGGGGGTGGAGAGACAAGTCTTCATAAGGACTGATGATGCTGCAAAGACCACAATAATGATAATTAACTTGCTGAATTTAGAAGATTATGCTGTTAATTAGTTGCAAAATAAAGATAAGTAATAGAGCAGCAGATGGTAGGATAACACCCAGGAGAAGGAGGGTTATTACTCTGATGAGCTTTTGTGGCAGATATGAAATATGGATCTGAGTTTTTCATGAATTGTTTCTGGAGAATATTATCTTGTTTCTGTGAGCTCTTGATGGAATGATCTAGTCCTACCAAATTTTGACAAATGCAGTGAGGATTTGTTTTCAAAGATATACGTGAACAATAAAACCTTGCTAATCAAGACTTAGAAAGCTGTTAAGCTATTTGAAAATACCGCTTCTAGGTTGCCCCTAGTAAGCAAAAAATGCTAAACCGAGTTTTTTATCGACTTTCCCCACACATTAATGCTGATGTATGTTTATGCTAATATTTGTTTCAATATACTGGATTTTTCAAACTGAGATTCCCAAGATTCCCATAGTGTTTGATGTCTCACTATTCACAGGAAATACAACATCCACGCAGTATTTTGTTCCAGCATTACCTTCTGAGAAATGAAATGCTCAAATTGAATATCCTTGGAGAATGTGTAATAATACTTTTCACGTTACTTCTCACTTTTTTGATAGTTTTAATCATAACTATTATTTCAACTTTGAAACTGTGATATAAAGCTAAAGCCAATGATTTTGCATTTCTTTTCCCGAAAGCTTGTAATCTGATTTCACAATGTAATTTTCGAAAGAAGTATATTTACTTAGAAACATACAAAACAATATTTGAATGTTAGCATTACAGTATAGAAAGCTCTCCTTATTTGTATATCCCTATGCTTATATGTTTTATAAGTAGTACTTTGGTATTTACTTTTGCCATTTTCAAAGTAAATGGGCAGCATAGAAATGTAATAGCATTAACTTTTAGTTTAAGTTTGTAAATATGTCTGTGACACAGAAATGAAGAGTTAAAATATGAACCTGGGCGATAATGAGTTATTTGCCTTATGTGAGAAAAACAAAACACTTTTGTGGTGGATGCTTACATCAAAGTTTGCTCATGCAGCCACAGACGCAGACAGAATTGAACAGGCACACTGACCATCCACATACTATTTAAGTCTTTATGCTACACTGCCATAAACATTAGGATTTAGCTTCTTGTTGTTGAACTTAAATATCCAGACAATTGAGATGGATGAAATCTAATCACAGTGGAAGAGGAGAATGCCTTTGTGTGGTAAGTTACTATGTTGTGGTTGAATAATTATTAATAGATGGTAACACCTGGAAGAGTTTGCCCAGCGAAGCTGTGAATGCCCCATCTCTGGAGGTGTGCAAGGCCAGGCTGGATGGGGCTCTCAGTATCCTGATCTAGTGGCTAGATGAAGAAGATCATCAAATCAGTATTTTAATTTTTATAATTAGATCATGGAGTTTGTTTCAGTAGTTTCAGTTAGAAAGTACTGGGGCCATTCTGTTCTTGTTTAACTGGAGGCATGGACTGAGGTTTTTTTGGTAGCCTGTGTTTCCAAGGTGAATTATAGGAAGGTACAAGTTCTCAGTTTGTTTTATTATTGTTAATAAGTTAAAAACTACCTAAGGCATTAGGATTTCCAGAACTGACATCTCAGTAATTTTACCACAGTAAATTAAACCAAGCCAAAACTTACTGTCTCTGTATTTCTGTAGGTTGGCTATTTGTTGTTCATACTCTTTAACTAACAGTTCAAAAGTCGGATTGTTTATAAGCTACCACAATGCATAGAGAATTTGTCTGCAACTGTTATTTTGCAGTATAAAGCTTTTGAATCATTGAACTCATACTTTGCTAGTGTTGAACATCCTGTATTCTTAAAAAGATGGAAGTTCTTGAAAGGTCCCGCTTAATGATTCCAGTTCGTGGATTATCTGCCTGAACTGGGCTGTTAGAAGCCATCTATTTATCTGATGCAGTACTGTATAAAGGTATATAGAGTGTCCATACAGAGCTGTAGGGGATCTCTTACATACTTGTTTTTGAGAAGTGCATTTGGAATTTAAGTGGGGTGGTGGGTGCTGTCACACTCCGTATAGAGCAGTTCCTATCGAAGAGGTTGCTAAAGAAGCTTACTCCATTGATAAACAGAAGTCACTGACTGAAGTTTCTCTAATAGGAAGCCAACAAAAGAATGTTAGGACCTTCTCATCCTTCTCAGTTCTCTGTATAGTCTTCAAACAGGATGTCTGCTGCTGGTGGTTAGAGGCTACAATCAACCATTTAGAGCATCAATTTGCCATATCACAAAGATGTTTTTTCAGTTTTGGCAGAGGTGGATCTGCAGTCTGTTGCTTAAATGTAAAACAGAGCCAGGAAATTCTATCAAGGAAGAAGAGAGCTATCGCTATGTTCCAATGGCTTAATCCTGAGAGGCGTTGGATACTGTATGATAGCTGATACGGAGTATCTGTCTGCATGAATGGATGCAAAATCCTTTGCTTTTTTGGGCTGAGCAAATGTAGCTTAGCTCCAGCATTTTTAAGGCATTTTTAAAATAATTATTACTTTATTGATATTTACTTCGTATTCTAAACCACCTTGATACAAGAATTAATTAAAAAGATAATAATTAAATGTTGTTAATATTATACACAAATGTGTTTTGCATAGGGAATGTGATAGAAAATGGTTATTGTTATGAAATTGTCAATAATTAAGATAAGGACTCAAAATGGAAATATTTGAGCCAGCTTCAGACCTAAGTATTGCAGCTGAGTACTATGCCAGTATTCTTGGTTCTGCGTATGTCACTGCAAATGTAATACAATACCAGTTTCAACAACTATTTCTTCATGCTTTCAAGTTATCGCTTTATGGGAACTGTTCATTACCAGGGAGTTTTTGTTTTTATTTCTCCATGCAGCTTACAGTCCTTTCTGAGATGTTATGATGATTGCAAGAAGTTATGATTGCAAGTAGATATACGTCTAGATTGCCGTTGAAAGCCTATGAAAAACAAGCAAAAAAATCCAGTAGTGATGGAGATGGACTTCCTGTTTGCCAAGTGGAGTGAAACTAACTAATATAAATCATTCATAAGTCCTCAAGTTATCATGTGATTATGTAATTATGTTACAATATTTCCATTATGTTGAGGGGAAAAAGAAATTTTGTTTTCTTTCAGAGACTGAAAGCAGCCTTGACCCAGCAGCACCCTCAGGTAACAAATGGAGATACTGCCAAGGGACATCCGAGTGGGTTGGTTAGGACTCAGTCAGATGAGCCGCGACCACAGTCACTACAGCAACCTGCAACTTCAACAACTGAAACACCGGTATGACAGCAAAGTAGAAGTGCATTTCCTGCCCCATTCCTTGTTACATAAAAACTTCTTTCTTTTCTGTTGATGTACAAAGCACAGCTTAACAAGTACTGTGGAATGCTCTCAGAGTTAGAGGTTTGGGAGAGAAATGGACTGCCCTGCTTCAATGCTGGCAACATCTTTTATATCTGTATATATACATATGTATAGTTATCCAGCAGACTGCTTTTTCTAGACGATTATATGTAATTTTGCCACATTGCTGTGTTGGTACTGTATGTATTTTGCTGTTATATCAATATTTGTGTAGTAATGAAGTGTTTCTAACGATGCTCTTTCTAAAACGCATTATTCAAGATGATAATTTCAAAATAGGTATTACCTGTCTGTTTAGATTTAAAACTAACACCTGACTTTTGGAGTGTGCTAATAGGTATTTTTGTAGTAACTGAAAATGACACCACTTGTTTTTATATAATCCAAAAGAACAGCTTACTTTTTTTGCATTTCTATTACATCTTTCTACTGTATTTCACATCATAAGCACTCTTCTGAACTTTTTAACTGCATCAAGGATAACACTTGTGTTAATTGCTTTAAGGATCCTTTTTGGGCTTCCACAAGAAGAGTTTCTGTACTGTGTCTTTCTGAGCACTGAAAGGAGGTTAGTGAGCTTAGAAGTGGTAGTCTTTTCCTATGGGGTGGCAGGTGAAAACAGGAAACTAAGGGACAAAAGCTTCAAGTCAGACCAGAAGTGCTGCTGGAAAAGGTGTTTCTAAAGGTGAATCCTGGACAACTACCATTCTGCTTCTAAGAAACCTGTCAGAGAAGCAGTTTCTTAAGAAAATATGTATAGGTGACAATGGAAACAGTCACTGTCCCTAAATAGAAGGCCAGTGAGATAAATGCAAGGTTTACTGTAAGACTTTGATGTGTTTTAGGGTTGTTTCCTAGTGCTCTTAAAAACTTAAGATTATTACACTGATAACTTCTTGATACTTCTTGCTGATTTCAGGCATCACCAGCTCAGCCTACACAACAAACACCAAATACAGGTGGTCGGCGAAGAAGAGCTGCTAATGAAGACCCTGATGAAAAAAGAAGAAAGTTTCTTGAGCGAAACCGAGCTGCTGCTTCCAGGTGCCGACAGAAACGGAAAGTCTGGGTACAGTCATTGGAGAAAAAGGCTGAGGACCTGAGCTCGCTAAATGGCCAGTTACAGGTATACTTTTTATTTTGAGTAAAAATGATTAAATCACTCTTGGACAGTGATTCTGCATCAATGGAACGTAAACTTTGCATGAAATCGGAAATGTAAACTATTTTTAAATGACGTCTCAGGTCAGAATTGAAAATCCAGTATTGAATTGCATATTCCAGCAAAATAAGAATATGAAAGAGTGTTCTGATTTTAAGATGTGTAAACTTAGGATTATTCCCATTTGTCCTTTGTTCCATTTTAAATAACTTTCAGACAGTGATACTAAGTGACTTGATATGTTGGAGTAATGGCTTAATAGCCTTACCTTAAAAAATGCCTTGGACTTATCGATTTCTATCACAGTCTGAGTTATTTAAATAAAATTTCTTTTATTTCCTTTGGTTCTTTTTAACTTCACTGTTTTTTCCTTTGAAGTGAATGTAGTGCTCGTGAAAGGTGCCAGATTGACATCACTGGAAACTGAAGGCCTCTTTTGTCCACAGAACAGGTACAGCACAGGCAGTGTCAGTGCAAATTTCACCACGCTGCCCTCACAGTGTGCATAACTCTTAGAGGGAGAGATGTATACTGTAAGAGGGTAGTCTAGTATATATTACCAGTTATTTCTTCACACCATCAAAGGTTTCATTGGAAAGCTGTCACGTTGACGCATTTTTCCCCCTTAAACAATCCACGACCCTTTCATTTAAATTGCTACCACTGCTAAAATATACTTTCTTAATCTTTTACCACAGCACACAAGAATTGGCAGGAAGTATTGTTTCAAAATAAAAAGTCTAAAAGCATCATTTTAAGAATTATGGAAAAGAAAGCTTGATGTTGTTTCCTAAATAAAGTATTTGTTTAGAAAATGTAATGAAAAGTATTTTGATATTTTAAAGTTTATCTCATTTTCTTAGAGTTGTTCAGTGAGTCAAATTCACAGATCTTTCCTATAAAAACCCTCATTTTATGCTATTGATGAAGATGTCCCAGCTCAACCAACAGAATAGTAATCAACATCAAAAAGTGTCGGCCACCTTCAGTTTCCTGACTGGGATAGAATAGTGCATTTAGAAGGGACCTTCAGAGATCACTGAGTCCAAATGAGACCAAAGCATGTTATTGAGGGCATTATCCAAATGCTTCTTGAACACTGACAGGCATGGAGCACCAGTCACCTCACTGGGAAGCCTGTTCCAGTGTTTGTCCAACCTCAAAGAAACTCTTCCTAAAAATAAAAAATATATCTAGTCTGTCTTTAAAAATTTTCGGCATCAGACTGTAAAATACAAGAAATTCAGAGCTAAGCATATAATGTGAAATTATTAACCGTGTTCTAGAATCACTACCTGACATCATGGCATTACTTAACTTACTTGCAAATACATAATCTTCTCATACCTGTTCACAATCTGAGGACTTGACTGTAATGTAGTCATAGCCCTTGCTGTAAATCCATTAATTGCAAAATGACATGTAGCACTGTAGGTTAAAGAATCTAAGAAACAAGTGAAGGTACAGTATATTTTTCTTGCAGGAAGAAAAACAAAAACAATTGGCTGTATTTCAGTTGTCTTAATGAAAATAGTTTTTGCTAAGATTAACTACCTTTAACTTGTACATATCCATTTTTATAATTGAAAACTATTCAAGTACCACATCATCATTTGCTGGTAACAAATCGTTACAGTGGGTTTGAAACCAATAATGAAAGTTGTCATATAGTTTTATACGCACACACACTCACACACACCCTTATTTACTGCATCTGCTAATGGAACAGCAACATTAGTATTATACAGTTACAAAATTACATAGTAGTCTTTTGCTTATTAGTGAAAGAGCAATCCTGATTTCGTTCTGTGCATGTTCAAACATCCTATAAGAGATAAAATGTAGAATCAGACTTGTTTGCAGATATTTTAATAAAAATAACACATCCATATAAAGGTATGCAAATATACTAGCTGATAATAATATGGAAGAAAGCTAATGCTCTATTTAAGAAGTGCCCCATAGCAGCAGTAATGGTCTAGGGGAAAAAAAAATTAAAAAGCTTTGTCTCACTGAGAAGGCCACAGGCTTTCTCTTCTTTAACAGCTGCAGTTTTTCTAAATTGATGTTTGTAGCATGATGTAGTTCTTGTTACAAATAAAATTAAGAGTGAGAATAGAATCTGAAGTCAGAAAGGAAATCAAGTTTTACACTTTTTTTTATGGCAAATGCTAAAACATGTTTCATCCTGGGACTTCGTCAGTGATCTTAATGTCTCCTAAAGTGTTAGAATAACTGTGGCTGCCCGTGTAAAATATTGTATTTATTTGCATGCATCGCTTAGACCTATAGTTGCATCTAAATCTTGATTGTGGTTTTTATTTATTTGTTTACATATCTGGAAACCAAAACATTTCCAGATTTCTAAGCAATAATTCTGTAGTAACTCAAGAAAAAGGAATTCCTTAATTTGCCAAAAGCAAAGCTGTTAACTGTGAAGAACAGAATGATTTGAAGAGTACTGAATGTCAGAGAAATAAACTATTATGTCAAAGCATTTGTCCATCCTAAATTTCCATAGTAATGTTTTAATTAATAATCTAACACAGCTGATCAGCGTAGTGGGTAGAAATGGTTACTTACATTACATTTAATAGTAAACTTGTTACATTTCGAGTTTTGCCTTTGTACAGCTTTATGGACTGAGTGGTAGTGTTTAGTAGTGCGTGTTTAATATCTAAGTGTTCTGCTGAGATGTCATAATTACAAAATTAAGTTAATACCAAAATGACTAGAAATTGCATTGCAGTGCATAACATTTAACTTCTTTCAACACAGTGCTTCTCGTGTTATATTTGTGTCAAAGACTCTGATGTCAATGTTTTTAAAGCTGGGAGCTCTTTAACAGTACATACAGATTTGAAGAGCTATAGTTGGTTGATAAATATTCTTTTGTTCCACAGTTTTCTGCTTCATTAGTTGAATTTGTGTATGAGAATGTAATTTAGTCAAGGTTTTTTTTGTTTGTTTGTTTGTTTTTTACTGAAATGAAGATTTCAGTGAAATCATGTTTGTAATATATTAGATTGGCCTTTATCAATCTATACTGTGGGCTGCATGTGTTATTTCATGCTTCCAACCATTTGAAATATATTTATTGTTTTCTTTTTTGTGTCTTCTACTCATATGTTGACTGATTTAATGATCTGAGAATTGTTAAACCTTGTTATGTTGCCTCTGTGCCTGTCCTGAATATGGTATGCTTTGTAACGTGTTCTTAAGGAGCTGTTGACCATGTGTGCCCAGTGGTATTGCAGTGTCTGATACCAAAGTCTGTAGCATGTTCCCTGTTTGATCCCAATCACTTTAAAAACTTCCAAGGACAAAGAATTAGTGAGTTTACGTTACTTCTGTGTAGTAGAAGAATGGTCTGTCTTCCTTAGGAGGTCTTTCTGGGCTTTAGGAGACATCCCTTATCGGCAGTTGGTGGTTTGTGCTACAGGAACTGCTTTAGGAAGGCTATATAAAAAATAAATGCACAGTCCATTATCCCCATAACTGCCACATCTGCCTGTCTCTGGTAATAGGCCTGGTAAATATACCTCACAAATGTTGCCCAGCACCCGGCTTAATAAGGGTTAATCTGGTCCCATTATTACACATGTGTTTTGAATGCAGGGAAAATAGGCAGATGTAAAAGAACATATCTTTTGAAAAATGGAGTACAGGTGGAAATAGATGTGCTTTCCTCCAGAATCCTGCTTTCCCACTGGCATGCTTTTTAAATGTGTGAACATAAGAATTCTTCTAGGTAGAATGCGAAGTATATTTCATGCTTGTTTAAAGAAACACTGATAGCTGCTCTTAATAATTGAAGAGGGCTGTTCATCTTCTGTGTGCAAAAACTTTCAGTCTTCCTTCATGCCAACTGTTGAATTGTTTGTTCTGTGTGTTTCTTCTTGTTAGCTTATTTTCCATAAAGGCCACCTGTTAACATATTTTGAAAGAGCTGGAAGGATGTCATATTGTCAGATGCATGATAAGAAAACTGCAAGGTATATAGAAGTTGATTCTAATAACCCACTTTTATTATCAGTCCAAAGTGGCTCTTACTAGTAGCATGTAAATGGCAGCTATTGCTTTGTCTCTCCTCCACATTCCACATACCAAGTGTGTCTGGGACTTATTCTCTTCTGCTTTCAGGAATGGTTTGTAAGTGGAATATGATGCTATTGGCACAGTGTTGATGTTACTAACAGTGTTACTATGTTTTCAGGGAGTGTGCCTCAAGTTTTTAATTTTGTATAGGAACACCCTTTGTTGGTTTTTTGTTGTTTTTTTTTTTTTTCAAATCTGCTCTAAAATAAGGTATTTGCTTTTTTATATTCCTTTTAGCAAGGCACTGCCTCTTCAACTGTTTTTCATGAATGCTAGATTTATTTACACTGGTAAACAGCTGCTTCCTTTTTATATATGCTGTTTGTGTATAAAATTCTTCCTTAAATGGGGGAGATCAAGGTAGAAACTTTCTGAATACTTTTTTCTGATTTGATCTTTTATTTTGCCAATGTTCCTTTAAATTAACAGAAGTACGATTCATGTTCTCAGACATTGCTGCTTCTGTACATTATCAAGAAGTGTCTCAAAACTACATCAGCACTTTTCTGTATCAGTTCTGTGCAGCTGCCTGGTTGGCATCCAGACATGTGGACCCTCAGTAAATAACATGATGAACTAAGAGATCTGAAAGCTGGAGGCACAAGTAGAGTGCTCTCTTAACAGCCCAGGATTTCAGGACATACAGTTCCAGATGGTAGAGCTTTTGTAGGTGATGCGTTGTTTGTTTTTTTTTTCATTACAACCTTTTTACATTTTTCTTTGTAATCGCAGTTCTCTTTTATTAGAAACATCAGTGAAGTCAAATTTCTCTCTTGCAGCTCTTCTTTTTGCTTTCCTGCAAAGGATATTTGGCACAGTAAAATGACTGAACAGAAAATTAGACCTTAATAATATTTTAAAGAAGATTTTGCAGATATAAAATTGGTCTTCTAATTAGAGGGAGAGGGAACGAAGAAAAGCTGTGTCATACAAATCTGATATTGTAGCTACAGTATTTTTGATTTATATTACATAGTGTAAGTACACCAAATAAATTCTTGAAAATGTTTTCATTATTTTAGAATCCTTTCAGTTATCATTCATCTCTTCTGACTGGACTACCTTAGCTTACATGAACAGATCGACATTTGCATGGGTTTTTTTTCCACATAATTTTATTTGTAATCTAATTTTCCTATGTTTGTTTTTGTTTAAGTTGCTTCCAAATGCATAAACACATATATTTTGCATATATTTTACTTATGTGCGCAGATTTGTATGGTTTAAATAACTTCAAGTATTTCATATCAGTGGAAAGGACTTACATTTAAAGTAAACTAACCCCTGAAAAGATATCTCATATCCGGATGTGAGGCTCAGAAGGCACTGCAGATAACTTGAGTCTGTAGATACCTACCGGTTTTTCTAATGTTCTAAGTGAAAATGAATCTCTCACCATGCCACACTGTTCTTAATTTGGAGCATAAGTGTAGTTACGTAGTGTTTCTCATTCATAGATATCAAATTCTTTTACAGAGAAGGTAAGTATCATTGTCCTCCATCTTACGAATGGGGAAATAGCAGCACAAAGAAGAAAAATGACCTTCCTCAAGGTCACCCAGCAGTGGAAAGGCACAGCCTGGGAACAAGCACTGTCACTAGATTCTGCAAGTGCTGTCTCCTAGATTATGCTCCACTGTGGCGGTATAGACTGACACTTCAGGTTTTGTCATCATTCTTAATTATTCCTTCAAACAATACTTGGTTTACAGATGATTGTTAAGGAGAAATGTGAAAATCAACAGACATTTTCTAAAGTATTTTCCATTACGTGAGGTTTTTAAAGTCCAAGTACAAATGTAGCCGCCAAAATCAAGCCTGCACAGGCTTCTTAAAAAAATAAGTGTATTATTGTTTGTGGCATCTGTTGAATGTGAGTAGCTAAATGTAGATTTACTCTGATTAGAATTCATAAAACTCTGTCTGAGTCTTACAGTAGATGGATCATGGGAATGAGAATATATGTAGACTGTGCATCTGCAGGCAGAATAACATGTATTTTCCATAAAGTGTTTCCTAATTTAAGAAAACGATGAAGTAAAGTTAATCGAGTTTCAGATAAGAAGTATTGTAAGATTTAAAAAAAAAAAAACATACATTTTTGCTATACATATGCCAAATGGAAAATTCTTGCATTTTTTTTTACCTTTAAATGATCAACTGAAAATCCTATAAAACTTAATACTTACTTTCAAAACGCGTGTAGTTTGAGCCTGGTAAAGTACCTAACTTTCTTCTCCTTTAGAATGAAGTCACCCTGCTGAGAAATGAAGTGGCACAGCTGAAACAGCTTCTTCTGGCTCATAAAGATTGCCCTGTAACCGCCATGCAGAAGAAATCTGGCTATCATAGTGAGTAATGTTCCATTACCTATAGCCTTAGTCTGCGTCAATGAAATATTGCCAAAGTGAACTGAATCAACATTAAAAATAAGAAGTATGGTTCTAATATTACACTAAAGATTTTTTTTAATCTCAAAGGTTGTTATAATGTAGGAATGTATATGGAATATTTAAGAACATATTTTTAAGTCTTCTCAGTTGAATTGTTGCATATCATTGAGGGTTTTATGCTGGTTTAATAAATGCATATGGTAATTAGCATATATGGACTGTAGGCTACTACACCTGCTTTTGGAAAATATAATTAAAGTATTAAGAGCACATGATAAACCATTTTTGTATACTTTATCTTAGCTTAGTACAGAGAAAGGTCCTTGTGGGTTTTTTCTTTATCGTAATGAGATTTCAGAAAAGGTAATACAACAGCTGTCCTCATTTACCATAACATCCAGGATCAGTCAAGCTGTTAAAGTAATCAGATGCAGGTTTGTGCCTCCTACTGTACAGTGTCTTCTAGGCTGTTTTGATTTCCACGTTAAACAACCTCTTTTAACAGGGTATTTTAAAAAGGTAATATGAAGGGAATACCAAATGCTTCAGTTAACATTTATTTTCTAATACATATTTTTACTGGAAGTTGCTCATTTGATTTTTATCCTTCCAGCATTTTAAAGGTTAATTATGCTTTCCTGACTTGTAACTTCATTTTTGGATATGATACGCAGTGCCAGAACCAGCTGCTGCTGCTGAAGAATAAATGGCCAATTTTGTCCATTGTACACAAATTTGTTACAAATAACTGAGCCGGGAATGCATTAGGCAACATTCATAATATATAACCCACAGCTTTCGTTTTTATGATTTAGTGATATTTCAGGATATTTGTAAATGTGAAGATTGTTTCTGCCATATGTAGCCACTTCATTTTAATTTGCCAGTGTCAGTAATTCAGGAGAATAAAGGAACATTTTGTATTGCATGCAAACAGATCCTCAGGTGCTTGCGATAAAGCTTAATGGCCACCATCTTTACTTGTAGTCATTGTAAGCAGTTTCATCAGAATGGGCAATATTTTTTAATTTAAAAGATTCAGGAGATTTAGCAACTCTCTCTTGCCACGTATACTTGGAATACTGATTTTGTCAGTTTTGAGCTTATAAATCTTAGTCCTTTGATCTCCAGTCATTTTGACAAGACAGAAAATAGCATCTTGGAGCAAATTGGAACAGTATGGAAATATGTTTGGGATTTATATTAACAATGATTGCTGCAGGGATGAGGCCATTATGGCTCCCATCTGACAGCACAACATAATTTCATACAGAAGCTACTAGAGGATAGTATTATGCATGCAAGATTTTCTGGGGGAAAAAAAGAAAAAAAAAAAAGAGCCTGAGTCCCCTCCCCCAAACCCCAAAAGAGCAGCAACTGTAGGTTTCTTGGATTTTGGTGTTTTAAGGATACATGTTCAAATATTTTTAATGCAAATTCAGAAATATAAATCTTGAATTGGCAAGCTAATTATATGCTAAGGATTTCTGTGTTGAAATACTAATGACAGACTTCTTCGTGACACTGTATGCTTTCTGTCCTCTGAGAAAGGATTATAAGATTTTGATTTACTAAAGAAAACAAAATGAATATGTACTACAACACTAATCAGTGGAAAAAGACTACAGTTCAGAAAAAAAACGAATAATAGGAGAAAAATGGGCAGCATAGCTCACTTAGATTCTTTTTTTTGTTTCTTTGACTTACTTTAGTTTTGTTTTTTAATTGTTTTGAAAGTCAACGTTCAGCACAAAGGATGGTTGTAATGACATCCTTCTGACAGAATGTTGTCACATCATCTTCATGTGAATACTGTTAGGAAAACATATTTGCTAACTGATTTACGTACAGTATAACTCATGGGTGGAAAAAATAGTTTCAGCTAACTTACATGCTCCTGAAAACAGCATTGACAAAGTATTTTTAAATAAACATTAAGTTCAATTGCTTAAGAATGTATTGAGTGGTTTAACAGTATCTTTGTGAAAGAAACTGAAGACACCAGATTACAGCACTCCTGCAGTGCTGAGTATTGCACACTGCTGAGATGGTGCTACTTTATACCAGGGAGACTGTATTTCAACAGCTAAGCCTACAATTTAATAGGGTTTCACTTATGATGCAGTATAGGCGGAAATAATCTATTGCTTTGCAGGATGTTTTTGACACCTACTTACACATCTTATAAGATCCTTTGGATTTTTCAAGCACGTTTGCCTTTTTGCTTCAGGGCAACTGAAGAAGGCATAACAGTGAAGATATCCCTTCTGAAAATTGCTCTTGAGTTCATGTTTTCATTATTTAAAATGTCTTGTGCCTACTTCCGAAAACAGAAGGTCAGAAAAAAAAAAAAAAAAAAAAAAAAATTGTGCTTCAAGGTAATTGAAAAATCCACCAAAAAAATTGAAAAATCCACAATTTTTGTGGACAAAATTGTTTTAATTTTTGTGTTTTCAGATGGTTTAAGTTTTTGTTTTTGTTTTTTTTTTCCCAAGGAAAGATAGTACTGCTTCTGAATTTATCTTTAAACACTGGGGTGTTGCAATGTACACAAAGAATTTAAATGCTGTCCATTTATTTTTCATTTTCCATCTTCAAAACCAGATTATTTCTAAAAGTTTTCTGCAATTTGCAGATATTTTCCATTTTACTTTTTCTGGATTTGAAGCAAGAAAGCTAAAACTTGTGTGAAAAAAAAAAATTCCTGTTGGAAGAAAAAAAAAGTTTCAGATATTTTTCAAAAGTATGTCATAGTCTTCAAGAGCAGTTATATGAAACTGGATGTTAAAAAAAGATAAATAGAGAGTGTAAGACAGATGGTAGTAAATGAAACTTTTGTGTGTTCTTTTTCAAGTTAGTTTTAAAGTATCAGTAGAGGGTAACTAACCAGTTTCAGACCTTGGATAACCCAAACTATCCAGGTGTTTCTACAGCCTGTTTTGTGTAAGCAACAATTGTTCAGTAAATTGTGAATATGCCTTTGCAGTGATGCAGCAAACTCAAGTCTAGAAATGAGAATTTTCCAGTGAGGTCCTCTGTAGTCCTTCTGTAGTTGACAATTACCATAAGGTTTCCTTTCTAGAGAATGTCAGAGGACTAGATCTGGATATAGGAATTAATATTTGGGTTTTTCTTCTAAAGTTGCAGCTCCTTCTTTGCTTACATTGCTGGAAGCTGCCTGTAAGCAGTGGTAAGAAGTAAATGATAGCAAGTTTTTATTATTGTGCAAGGGTGCTTTATATATCCTTGTAAGTCTTCTCTGTGTTCCGTTTGGTATTTTTTAAAATCTTGCATGCATCTCAGCCCAGCCCACCTTGCAGTGCATTACTGAAATACTTGCTCCTCTTTGTGAGCCAGCCTGTCTAGGAACTATGTTACCTTCAGGAATGTTCATGTGATGTAGGTCTGTAAAGTTCAAACCTTATAACATGCAGCAAATGTTATTTCTGTAGATTCACTTCTACTTTGGATCTTGCATTTTCCTTGGTTTGAGGCAAAACCAGGGACGACATTAAAATGTCCAGGCTCTCTTCTACATTGTTGTCTAAATTATGATTTTTCTATGTATCATTTGCACCCTTGAATTTCAACCCTGTGCAAGAAAGTTCTCCAGTGTATGGAGTAGCGATGGGGGAGGAAAATCTGTCTGAATTTAAATTTATATTCCATTGTTCTTCTGAAAACCTTTGTTTTTGAATTATCTATCTTTGAGCTTGAGGTGACAAATAATCTCTGTAATGAGGTGACTCTGAGGATACTCTGTATTCATTGCATAAATTTTCTTGCTTTGTTTTGATTCTTCAAATGGACTTCTGTGTTGAGTTTTGGGCTGCTGTTCCTGTCAACTTAGAACTATGAAAGAAGTAAAAGTTCTTCTTTAGGGTAGTACCTCATTGCAAAATACTGCTTTGCAGTTATTGCAAGGACTTAGACCTCCAGTCAGAGTCATTAGTATAAGCAAGCGTTAGATCTGTATCTCACATAGTCATCTGACTGTTGTAAGCTCCCTGCCACATCCACAGTGTCTGAAAATATCTGAATGACATCCTTTTATCTCTTCACCAAGTATATTCATCTTCTCAGCTATACCGAAGTTTCTGTTGTACAGTGGTAGTCGTGTTACCCTAGCTGGTTCTTCCATTGCACTTAAGATCATCTTCCAACCAGTTGCGATGCTATTACAAACGTTCATTTTGCGTTAAGACCATATACATTAAAAGGTACAGAACAATAGAAGATCTTCCTTCTGACCGAAAGATTATCTTCTTCATTCTCTATCTCTGGCTTGCAGCATTTAAATCTCATCTTTTTTTGGGGATAAGGAGGATTTTGCCACCAGGAAAATCACGAATCAGCAAAAAAGAAAAGATGATAGGAAAGTTGAGATTCATAGAAGAAATAACAGTCTGAAGAGGAGTATCAGGTGTGATAGTGGGAAGGCTTTATCCTACAAGTGTCCTGTTCATGGCTCATTTTGTCTGAAGGGAAAAACGTGCTACTCTCATAACTAGTAACTCAGTATTTCTGGGAAGGTAGCACAAAAATTCCTTTCTGTTCTTAGGGAAGTTTGTGTGTGCTTGTTTTTATTTGTTTTTGCATCAGATCCTGCAAGTCTCAGCTAAGTGTAGCAAAGATTAAATCCTGCTGAATAGTATGAACTAAATTGGCACTCACTCATGTTCTTCCTTTTCTTGCATGGGCAAATCCTACTAAAGATCATGAACACATTTCAGAAGTATTATAATTATTTTCTTGCTGTATTCAATTGTCATGTGATCTTACTATGTAGTAATTGTCAGCAAATGCAACTCAATATTATCTGTCTAATGCTCTGGACTTTTGAAAAATCCGTTTCTGGGAAAAAATCTCCATCTGTAAAACAGGTAGCCTTGTGATTAAGAACTTTATGATGCTTTCGAATGATTATGAACTTGTACTTGTAGAAGGGGTATAAGAGAAATTGTTTCCTTCTTCATCAACCAGGCAATAGTTGCTGGAAAGGAATACAGCTGTTCTGCTTACTAACTTATCTTCTTTGACCTTACCATTCTTTTCTGAAAGTGGTTGATAATAAACGGTAGTGAGGAGTGGGTTCTTAGTATGCACAGGGTTGCTTCAAAGATGTTTACGTTGTGGACTTGACTTGCTAATTTACTGAATTTTCTAGTATGTCATATAAACCCCAGTACATCATCAACTTCATCATTGTTTTTTCATGCCTTGTTTTCATTTTAGTTACTGCTGTTATCCTGGTTTTGTATGGTAGTGAGGCTATGGTATCTTTTATTGTTAGTGTCATCTTTTCCTATCTCTTCTACCCTATGTAGCTCAACTTTGTAGGCCAATCTCAAGCAATCTGAAGAGGTTTACAAAAACAAATCTAGTAAAAATTGAGCTTTGTTCAAATGTTGTGCCACCCACAATGGTTCTTGCTTCTTCTGTCTGTGTATGTCTGTGTTGCTAGATTACACAATGGTCAGTAGTGTTTTGAAAAAGACACATTTGTGTGTTCAGTTAAAGTATTTTTCCCAAAAGCTTTATACAGTGCCTTGAAGAACAATAAGTAGAATGAAGTGCTACAGAAGAGTTATAATTAAATTTGATCTTCACTTAAAATTAGAAGTGTGAACAACAGTAGATTTATTTTCTTTTTGATTTTTAGTCTTTAACTCAGCTTTTTATTTGATGGTGTTTGCATCATGTCTTGGCTAACTTGAAATCCTGGGAAAAAGGATAATTTTAGCATAGCTAGGACATCTTTGTGAGAGACATTTTAAATCATGCTCATTTTGTAAGTTCTAATTTTGCATAGTACAATTTTTTTTTAATCTTCACCCTTTGTCATGAGATAAAAATGAAGCAACTGTGTGGCAAATTCACTGCAGTCAAAGTGAATTATTCTTAAAGATACTAAGAACAAATACTTCTAAAGATATTAAAACTTTTATTCTAAAAATAATTTTAAATCCTAATGAGAGACATCTGTGCACTCAAGAAGAACTTTAATATGTTAAAAGAATGAGGTCTGAAAACTTGTGGAAATATTATCTAACGTATGAGGTTATAAATGCCACCTTTTTCAGAGAAGATATTCATGATCACTGATCACAGAACCAGTCTCTTGACTACTAAGCAAATGAAGTAAGTGGCACCCATTAAAAATTCTTACAGCAGCAGCAGAGCTGGTAGCACCTTGTCTATTGTTACTGCTTATTGACACAACATGAGCACCATACCCAGCAGTTCATTTACTAGGTGGGGAATCAGATGGCATTAATCATGGTTTTGATGTGAAAATGCTCGTTTGCTGAATACTCCATAAAGCAAACTGTGTCTTTGCTTATGAAGTAGTGTTTTCTCAAAAAAAGAAAAAAAAAAAAAGTAATGAAAATTAGATTGTTTTGCATTTTGCTGCGTTAGGTGATACCGTGAATGCTGATTGTTTAGGAGGGGACTGCTGTTGTGTGGGAAGTGGTTTTGCGTTAAGAGGGGAAAGAAAACTAAACCAGTTTCTCTTCTGAAGCTGCAGATAAAGATGACAGCTCAGAAGACATCTCAGTGCCAAGCAGCCCACACACGGAAGCTATTCAGCACAGCTCCGTCAGCACTTCCAACGGTGTAAGCTCCACTTCCAAGGCAGAGGCGGTGGCCACCTCGGTGCTCACGCAGCTGGCGGACCAGAGCTCGGAGCCCGGGCTTCCCCAGGTCGGTGTGGTGCCGCCCTCCCAGGCGCAGCCCTCGGGGAGTTGATTAGGAACTTGGTTGCATCCTTTTCTTAGGTATTCGTTTGTGACTTTAAAGGGAAATCAATGAAAGACCAGTCTCCAGCTAGGAGAAATTGTAGCTTAAAATTATTCGGTTTTAAAATTCAAACCTAAATTTGGCTTTAACGATTGGCAGGTGAAGGCGAGACAGAACACCAGTTACAAGTCTCTTTGTAAAAGACTTTTTTTTTTCCTCTTAAGTGTTAGGTTTACTAGTTATTTTTGTGCTTAATGTGTAAAGTGTATGTACAGTACAAAACGTGGTTTATTTCACTTTTAATTTGGTATTATTTCAACAAACATTGGGGTGAGTTACTAAAGTTCATCCCCCAGACTGTGATAGTAATATTATGTGACATTTTATACCAAAGTTCTGCATAGTCCCTATTGACTTTGTAACATGAGCAAGGTCATAAAGCACTAGGCAAGAGAAAGACAGTAACAGTAAATTTGCTTTTAGTCTTTTTGCCTTTTTGTTGTTTTGCACATTATGAGAGGAAGAACATTGGGAGAAAAATGTTTGGGTTATTTTATGTATAGCATTTTGGTTGGCTTTTTAACCGTTGGGTTTTTAATTTGTTTAATAGGGCCAGTACAGTATATGAAATACAGTACTCTTATGCACATACCTGTCCTAAACGAGGATCGTTACTAAATAGAATTTTTTTTTAATTTGTCAGGTGTTTTTTTTTGTTTTGGTTTGGTTTTTTTTTGTCCCTCTCCAACACTTTCATTATAAGGGGAGGAGAGCTTTATTTCTTCAGTAAGCATAGGTATCTGTAACTACCCTTTGTTGTTTGGCTGAAACCAGTAAGCATATTGTAAAGTATGGGGTTATCAAGTATGGAATACTTAGTATTCCAAAGTAAGATGATATTTTGTGGATTTTTGAGTCGCAGACTGAGTTTACTCATGGTTTTGGATGCCAGAAAAGCCTAAAATCCTTCAGACAACTCAAGACTTCTTTTTGTCATTGTCTTGTATTTGCAAGCTAACTTGTACTTAATTCTTGTGTAAGCACTGTCATCTTTTAGTAGCAAAAATTTTGATACCTTTCTTGTGGAAAAAAAAAAAATCAGTATCTACCGTATCTTGGAAACAATGTAATTATAATGTGGTGTGTGTGGTGTGTGCGTGAGAATGGTTCAGTAGTTAATGCCAGCAGTCTTTTGCTTGAATGTTTAAAGATGCCTTCAATGTGATGCTGGCTGATAGGTGATTGCAGTTTTAAAATGTTATTTACTGTGCAAACTTGGATAACTAACATTCCATGATGTAGTTTGTTTCTGATGAAATGATTGTAGGTACACTTTTTCTCATTATCCAATCATCTGTAGGATATTGAGTTTTTTAAATGTGCCATTATCTATTTTGATTCTGTATTCATGTTCAAAATACAGTACAATATTTTACAATAGATTAAGTTGTTTAAAAAAAATATAGATGTGTGCTTTCAGGTGGGAAAACTTTGTATAATAGCAGAAACAGATGCATAGTAGCAACTGGCAGTAAAGCAGGATTCCATTATGTATATAACAAAGATTTAATGCATTTATAATGGGTTGTGTAGTTCATTTGCTCTTCCTTCTCCACACTATACTTCGTGTTTTTAAGTGTCAGTGCCATCAGATTTCTATTTGATTCAGTTCAAAATCTGAAAAATGTAATTGATCCACAGGAAAATCATGATTTCTACAATATATATACAACCATACTATAATGAAACTGGACAAAGAGATATCTAGGTCATATATATATATATCATTGCAGGGCTTTAAGCATGCAAATAACAAGGATTTTAAATATTTTGTATTGTAAACTAAGGAAGTTGAGTTGATACCCTCATGCGTTTAGAAGTCTTACTTTCCCAATTTCAGGAATAAACAGTAAGTTATTGATCATTTCCAGGATGGTAACATACAATGGACATCTTGTGAGAAGGAAATGAATTGCAAAGGCACAAAATGTGAATTCTGCAGGAAAGCTGTACGGTCACTTTTCATTGTAGTTTTGGTGGACTAGGCAAGGCCTTATTGATTGCGCTATAATTTGCTCTCCTAAACACAAAGGCTTTTTAAATCATATTTATATAAGTGAAGTTTTTTTTTATAACAGCTGTCACGCTTGTAAAAGTAAGTCTTCATAAGTGTATAGGAGACATGTAAACAGTTAATGAGTTTAACGGTGGGGCTGGAAATCAAGAACCATTAAAATCTGTGTTCAGCAAATAGAGAACAGTAATTAGCCGTACTACCATGGATTCTGTTTGGAGACGTATGTCACACTAATTCTGTACTTAGCATTTTGGGTCTTTACATTTGACATGTTCACAAACTGTACTGTTTTCTTTTATGTGCAGTTTGCATGAGTAAATCATCAAAGAGAATAAAATCTATCTTTAAGTTATGTTCCTATTTTAATGAAATTATAATTGTTCTAAAAGGCAGCAGCGTCTTCGAACTTATTTCTTTATCACTACACTTACCAGCATTTATTTGGAAGTTATTACTATAATGTCAAAGTAATGTTACAAAAATAAGAATGCATAATGTTCTTTTGAAAATAAACCAAATTCCATTGCTTTGAAGTTGACACCCAGCACCTTTTGAGGAGCTGGCCATATGTCTTTAATTCTAGGAACCTAAGTAATCCACAGAAGGAGTCCACAAGCGGCTTGGTACAGGCATTGCTCAGCCATCCCTGGTTGCAGTGAGCACCACTGTGAAGGTGTTCTGTGTAACCAGAATTTCCTGCTGACATTTCAGGTATCTTAACATCACCTTAATATACGTGAAGCTAAGAAATAACAGATGAACTGCTCACAGCTTTTTTGTGGGAGGTTGAGAGGAAATCACACCCTCATGTTTGTTTACTACAATATGCAAAGTAGTTTGATCTTATTTAGGAATGTTGGAAACATGATAGATGGGGCACCACATCCTGTTATTGTTTGAAAAGTTCTTGACTGTGGTGTGGAGGCATTGGGAGGAAAAAAGAAGTAAAACTGCCATGTACTTGAAATTATCACATCTTTTGAACAAAGGAAATGAAATTTAAATTGCATGCAACTTTGAGCCCATTGTAAGAAGCATACACAGGGCATGTTCTTGATCTGGAAGTCAGCAACCCTGTCCATGGCAGAACTAGATGATGTTTCAGGTCCCTCCCAACCCAAAACATTCTATGATTATTTTCTTTAACTACGAATTATGGTCGTAATTTCAAGGAAGAATCATGAAGACTGTGTGACAGAGGGCAACTGAGGGGGAAGAAATATCCACTCTTTACTGTCTGTCTCCACTGTAAAAAAAACAAAAAACAAAAACAAAAAAAAAAGCACACAAAAAAACATTCTGAGTTTACGTGTGAATATCCAATCCAAGTAAGCTTTTTCTTTTTAAAATGCTAATATAGGCTGGGCAAATAGAGATATGAAGATACTATGCTGATGGAAGTAGATGACAAGTGTTGGATGAGTGGTGATTTCAGCTACCGAAATTACAGAAGTAATTTGCCTAGAGGCAGATACAAACATTTTAATTGGTCATCATAAATGATAATGAGGAGAAAACATGGTGAAATTAAGTGCATCCTAATAAAGTAAGGTATGTTAAATTGTGCTGAAGGAAACTCCAGCAATGCTTCTTGACATGATTAATATACTCATGACAATGTGTCTAATGAAGGTTGTTTGCATTTATGCACTGCCTGTTGCCTCCCTCAGTAGAGATAATTTGGACTGCGCTCATTTACATTGCAGAGCATGAAGTGTAAGATAGCTTACAGTAGTATTTTCCTTTACATTTATTTTTATCCACTGTGTCAACAGTCATGTAGGTAGGATTTATTTAACTGGCCTCATATAACACTGAGTAGGGTAGATATGGATGACACCATCAAGGAAAAAAAAATGGATTTTCAAAGTTTTTTATTATTTAAGAGAACATTTCTTGTCCTTATAATTCCTGTTTTTAGTGTGACTTTTTTTTAACTCCCAAAATTTATAACCATGACTTTTCTTGCTTTTCACTTCCTCTCTCTCCAAAATATTTTTCTGTATGATAACTCTCTAACAAGCTTTAAACCTTGCTCAAAGTCCTGTCCGTCATCTGTTGTCATTTTTATAATAGCGTATGTTTTTCCAAGCACTTCTTCCTGTTCATTTTCGAGGGAAGGAGAGGGAAAAAGTTTTTAAATAAACTACAGGTAGCAGATTTAATCTGGAAGTGAATGTTTAATCAGAAAAGTGTAGTGCTTATTTTAAATATCCCTAGCACACAGTGGGGAGCTGGTAGTATTTTGTGGCTTTGGCCAACAGGGGCCTGGTGGTGCTCCCAGCTTATGATTAACGAGCTTAAAGGATAGCACTGCAGCTCAGGGAGATCAGTCAGCATTCAGCTGAGCAGATGAGCTTCAGGAACAGGAGCTGTCACATAGATGGCTTCAGAGGAGTAGAATTTTGCAGGGAAGCAAGTTTTCCTCATGTAATTCCTGCCTATGGTGAGCTTAACGTGTCAATTGCAAGCGTGAGCTGTTACACATCCATCTACCGCAGTCTGTCTCCAGGTGGCCCGAATACTGTGCTGTGTGTCTTTCGAGCTACTCATAAGGCAAAAGTTAGCTTGTGTTTTCTTTTCGCTATCTGAAAAGTTCTTTCTCTTGTTTTGCAGCAGGCTGCTATTTGCTTGGTACATAAATAGTATTTCTTTCACTGGATCTGAACTGCTCATCCTAGACCATTACAGAGGCAGGGTACTGTCTGGTAAATCCCTGGCTGATACGTTTTTAGAAACTGAACAATTCAAGAAAGCTGCTAATTTGTTTCATTATCATTAAAATTGAAATGAAAAATCACATCCAGGTCATACATCTTGGGTTCTCCTCAGGAGGAGCAGGAGGAGACAAGCAGAGGGAATGAACCTTTGGCATTAGCAGCAAACACAGTAAGTTGCCATTCCGTGTAAACTGCAGGAATGAAATGGAGAAAAAGTCATTACTACTTGCTAATTATTTCCTGTGGAAAAAGTAGTGTTTCACTTCCTATTGATACCAACCTTTTCCTCTGATCCTAGGATACATTCTGTGATTATTTGTTACTTCAAAATGTTTATAATGTTGTTATCAAATGTTTTGATCTCACTTAGGGTAAGCAGCAAGAACATCACATTGCTCTTCACTACACTGAGCAGCATGCTCCTAAAGGTTACATAATGTGTATATAGTACACAGCCATTCTGTACATACAGTTATCCATAAAATGCCAACCAACTACAGTCAGCATGGCTATGATTTCAAAACGAAGCCAATATTTTAGTTCTCCTGTTTTCTGTATCCCTTTCACCAGAGTTATTTTAAAGAGCTAATGTTTTGCTGAAATAAAAGAAACAGATAATCCTTGTAAATGAAGAACAGATGCTCTATGTTTCACTGTACAATAGAAACATTTTTAACACTTGATGTCAAGGTAGTAAGGTCACATTTTGTGACTCATGTATGTGTGAATACATAAAAGGTTTCATTACGCTGTCTCTTAGAGTTTACCCAAACTTCTTGGAACCCTTGTTCTGATAGGACTCCTTTTTCTTCTGTAAATTGTACAACGGTCTCCTGCACGCAGTGCAAAAGTTGTTATCCAAGGATCTGTTACAGCTCTGCTGCCAGTTACCATGCAAATGGAGTGCAGTTTGAGTTGTCAGCATAGTTGCGGTTGCTGTTCCTGCCTACTGTATGTCACAGCATTGGTTTTCTTGGGATGCTTCTGTTCCACATTCTCTTTAAAGCTCAAAGTACCAGTTTGTGATAAGCTCTGGCCTTTTCCTTGCTCTGGATGCCTGGCAAAGCTGTTTTGTTGCAAGGAGGGCGTGCACAGTCTGCCTGCTCTTGTAACTTCATCTGTGGTTTATGTGGGATTTTTTTTTTTTGCTGTTGTCTTCACCTGTCAGTAAGGGTGCACACACTCAGTTAAAAGAACTGGCTGACAGAACAGGCCAGCTACTGGGAGCATTAAATACTGGGGATCTTGTCTGCCTAAATGTCACTGCTTTGGCATAGTTAAATTGGTATAAACACAAACATGTAGAGAATTTTCTTTTGATGTTTGTTGATCTGTTTCAGTCCAGTACATGTTGCTTGAGAGAAGAGTAATAGTACTTAGCTGAAGTAAAAAAAAAAAAAACCAAAAAATAAAAACCAACAACAACAAAGTATGTCCTTACTAAACCAATACAAGGACACTTAAAATTTTGCAGTACAGTTTTCAAAACTATTTAACTTAAGCTAAAGCAACTTCTGCAATCAACGTTTTCCAAACAAGAGATCAGAACGTGATTGAACCAGTTGCTAATCTGTTCTTCTATCTTCTATCTTAAGAAAATTTGAATGTAAAGGACTGCAGTGGCTCCTGACACACAGATATGTTTCTTCTTCCCTCAGAATTGCACTTCTTGCCTCAGGAGCCACTGACTTACCTAGAGCCTTGTAGTGGCTCATGGTAAGCAGGGAAGCCTTTGCCTAAATATTTTCTAAATTTAGATCTTCAGGTGCTCAAAAATCTATGAAATGAGCATTTGTGGGTTGAGTGCTGCCATAAGGCTCCATCCTTAAAGATTTTGCTACCTTCCCTTGACAGCAGCAGCACTGATTGCTGTGGCTGCTGGAACTGAAGAGCTGGTATGAAATGTTTGCTTCAGATACATAGAGTGTGTGAACGAACAGCCTGAAAGTTAAGCATGTTGGAGTTAAGCAGTTTTGCATTACTTGGTAGGGGGTCTTGAACCAGGTGATCTTTAAGGTCCCTTCAAACTTAAGCCATTCTATGGCTATGATTACACCTTACTTGTTTTTCAAACAGCATGTGTGGACTGTCTTCGGGATTTTGTTTTGAGATGGTTTTCTCTTTCAGAATTCCAGTAGAAAATTAAATTAACTGCAAAAACAGTGCTTATAGGAGACAATTTTGTGGGGCTAATGTAGAACTTTAAGGAAAGACACTGAATGGAAGAAGGATATCAGCCCTCTCTGAGCAGGTCTTACACTGTGGAAAGCTGAGACTTTGTTCTCATAGAAAATTTTTTTTGTTCATAGAAAATGCTTTATGTAGTAGATAAAAGAGTTTGGTTCAGGGATTGCTTCTGACCTGACATGCGTCGCATCCAGGAACTGGTTTTATTTTTTCCCTCATTTTGCCTGGGAACTCGTTGCAGCCTGGCAGGCTGGGCATCCAGCAGGCAGCCCTTCCTTCATTCCTGTCCCCTCTAGCATTCCTTTGCTTCACAGGTTCTGTGGTGTTGCCATATCAAAGTTCAGTTAAGCAGCAGTCAGTATCCAGGCTGCTAAATTGTGCTGTGATTAACTGTTGAACAAATTGCACACAGTGCAGTGGTACTTATATCGTCTAATGAGAAAAAATGTCACCATGATATTGCATAGATTTGCATGTAAGCAACATTAAATTATGTTTATTGATGCTATTTTGACATTCTACAATAAGAATTAAATGTGCTTTAGTCTTTCTCCTTCAAAGTTGGTAGTTCTACTCTCAGTCTTACATTTTGCTGTACATTAAAGGAAATGCTTTGTTTTCATTTGGTGCTGAGCAGCTTGTGGACACTGAACAAACCACCCCCACCCCACTTTGCGGTATGGAAAGTACAACTGCACTGCACTTCTGAGCGTGGTGTGTTTTACCATGCAAAGATGGAGAATGGAAATGTCATCTTGTGCATCACAGCTTGTTTCTCCTCGTTGGAATTCACATGACCTGGCTCAAAGTATCATGTCTGTAACTGGGGCTTGTAACAGCTCTGGTCCTAAGTGGGAATGATTTTGGTACTGCAATTTGTATTGAGGCTTTATCCAAAAATAACACAGGAAATGCAGCGCACAGTTACTGGAGCAAAGCATTTCTGGCAGATGTCTGTGGCATGCTCCAAGTCTGAGGGCTGGCTTACATTTGTGTTTCATTTAAAACTTTGGTAAAGATTTTTGGTAAGTGCTGACTGCAACTCTGCTCCTCGTCTACCAAGCAGAGGGGGCTGGAGGGGAGCTGCAGTCTGTAGTTAAAGGGGATTTATAAATTAGCAAGTAAAATTATCTTGTATTAGTGATGTCTTCCTTATACAAGACGATGGATAATAAATTATTAACCGAATGAGGTAAGTAATTTCATTTCCTGCTATTTCCTGCTGTCTGTAACATGTAATTCAAAATGTGCAAGTTTCTAATTTCTCAGGAACAAAATGCCATCTAGTGGTAACTGCTCAATATTTTTAAGTAAATGCATTCTTTATATTATCAGAAAGTTTTCATGGATTTTTCTGTACTTGAGAAGGGCAGAAGAGGCTGGGGAGCAGCACCTGTGGGGCAGCACTGCCTGCCTTGGTGCTTCTGGAAAGCTCCCTCCCTTCCTTCCTCTGTCCTGCTGCAAGTAGCTGAGCTTTTTCCCCTGCTAAGAGTTGGATAAGCTTCTAAGCATAGCTGGCAGGCTGCATCTCACTGCTACTTGATGGTAGCACTTCTAATGTGGCTGATGCTACATGAGGAGATGCTGGAAGCCACTTCTGCATCTCTCTCTGGGCAGGGAGATCTCAGAAAAGGTCGCTGCCATGAGCCAGCCACAACTTTGCTATTACAACGGGAACAAAGAACACTTCTTTCCTCAACGATATTGAAATGTATTTGTGACTGCAGTCTGGGGGCTGGACCTCTCAGTCACACTCTGCCTGAGCCCACCCAAGGGGGTACTCCCATTCATCTGGTGATTTTGCTCTACATCACGATAGGGTTTTCCTGCTTTTGTTTATTCATCTGTGGTATGTGGTGGGAGTGCCCAGCAGGAGCTCAGGTCTCCTCGGGTAGCAGAGGAGTGGAGCCTGGTGGCTGGCAGGGCTGCCCAGGGCTCAGAGCTCTGTGTGAAAAGTGAAGGAGGTGAAAAGTTCGTTTGAAGCAGTGGGGTGGAGGAAGAGACAGGATTTTCTGCATTAAAAGGGCATTTTGTCCTCCCTTTTCCTCTTTGTTCTATGCTCATACTCATCTGTTTCTTTCTCCGCCTTTGGTAAAGATTTTGTGGATACAAAACAAACCATATTAGAAAAAGCAGGCAAGTGGTATTTGCTGGGCTCCTGGCAGTAGCAGCTAGTGAGAGCCAAAGTCCTCGGCTCCAAGGGATGTGGGCTCAAACTCCATGCCATGTCTTGTACCCACGTGATCTCTGCCATTACAGTGCAAAGGTCCATCAGGCTTCAGCTGGAGAGCTGAACTTCATCCAGGTGCCACTGCCAGCACTGGGGAGGTCATCACTGGCTTGTGTTGGTCCCTGGGTACTTCACCTGAAAGGTAAGGGCCAGAATTCTAATGCAACTCCATCTTCCATGAGTGAACAAGGGGGATCAGAGTATGGGATGGGTGCTAGTTATGGGGCTTACGTGTAGCATAGTACATTGCTTTGGCCCCTGGGAGCAGAAACCCACTCATTTTGCAATTATGGTCACACGCAAACCATCACAATGAAAGCCAGCTTTCCCTGTGTCTTACAACCACCTTGCTTTTCCCATGCTGTGCAGAGTTGTCTAAATAACCAATACATTTTATAGTCCTATCAAGAGAATCAATAACACACCAAGTCTTAGTAATTGTTTCTGGCACTGCCAATTTAGGACCTGGATATCTGCTGATTTACTTCTGCTTTGTGAAGTACTTTCCACATGTCTTAGCTGACAATAAGCAAAATGTTCACGATCAAGGGATGCATCTATTTTATTACTAAAGAAAAAGGAAATAACATTCATTTTTCCCCTTTCCTTGCCCTCCGCTCCCCAGCAAAATGGTGACATCAGTTACAGAAACCACATAATAAATTATGCCTTTTGGCACAGATAAAAGGGCTTCAAAGGGATCAGATAATTCTGTCCCTTCGTAAGGAATCTTACTGCTGCAAACTTGCAGTTCACTATAACCATTTTGGGACTGGGAGATCAATTAAGAAATTGTGAAAATCTCCAATCCTAATTAAATCCCACTATTACTTCCAAGAGCGGTTTGTCTCCTCTTTAGGAATAATACTTGATTTAAACGGCGTGTTTGTTTAACAGAAGTTATTGGTCCCTTCAATAACACTTTAAAATCATTATGAAAAAAACTTCACTCGGTTTCAGCTCTTTGAAGTTGTTTAGGTAATGCCATCTCCCTGTGAGCCACGAGAGCTAATGCGGGACTTGAAAGCTATTTCCAGTGTTACTCTGTGCTTCTTGTGCTCTGCTGTTAACCTGGTTTCTTGCAGAGCTGCCTGTGCTATGTGCAGCAAAGCTGAAAGCTACCGATGGCGTGTTTGCTTTTTTAGCTGTTGGAAAGGTTTTATGTTCTCCTTTGAAAGTCTTTTGAGTTGAGTAGGAAGAAACCTTTGAAGGCCATCCAGTCCAACTCCCCTGCAATGAAGACGGACACCACAGCTAGATCTTGTTGCTCAGTGCCCTGTCCAGCCTGACCTTGAACGTCTCCAGGGATGAAGCATCCACCACCTCTCTGGGCAACCTGTGACCACCACAGACCCTGGTAAAGACCTTATTCCTTCTTGTAGCTCCCCTCATACTGAAAGACCACTATCAGGTCTCCCTAGAGCTTTCTCTTCTCCAGCTGAACAGCCCCAGCTCTCTCAGCCTGTCCTTGCAGGGGAGGTGTTCCATTCCTGGGATCATTTCTGAGGTTCTCTTTGGACACACTCCAACTGAGGACTCCACATCTGGATGCAGTATTCCTGGTGAGGCCTCACCAGCACAGAGCAGAGGGGCAGGATCACCTCACTCAACCTGCTGGCCATGCTGCTTTCAGTGCAGCCCAAGATGCAGATTCTTTTGATGGGTTCTTGTTGATGGAATGCGTAGAAAACATGGCTGAACTGCAGTTCAGCTATCTAAGGCATTTGTTATCTGAGCACCCTGAGATTTGGACTTAGAAGCATCTTCAGCTCATGCAAGTTCATTCTATGAGGGCAGTGGATGAATTTCCACTCAGCAGCTGGACTGTAATTTGTACAGTAGGAAATTCTCAGAACATTCCCAAAGTTCAGTTCTTACTCAGTCTCTTTTTCTACAGCAGCACAAAAACTGCATCAGATTTGGAGCTGAACTTTGACTTAACAGGGCCTATCATCCCTTGTTCGTATACAGTAAATTACTGAGCTTTAAAACATCCTTCAACATTTCATGTGCTCTCAAGCTTGAACATTCTTTCAAAGACCTCTAAGTGCCTAGGAGATGCAGCTCTGAGAAGCAAGATGTGTGAGTATTGCCTGACAACTAATTCCCTAATTATAAACATTTTTTTTATTGAATAGCTTAAGCAGCATGGGACAATCTAAGAATGTAGAAATAATTTTGAGGGCTCTGATATTAGAAAATCAAATAAATGCACTGAAAAGTATTTTATTTTTTTTTTAATGTTGCCTGAAAGCAGTTAAACAGAGCTTTCCGGTGTTTTCTAGGGATAAAAACTTCCAGTTGATGATTTAGTGCAAAATACTTCTCTCTACTGAATATTCTACACAGCAGTTCGGAACTGCAGTTCTCAGTTGCTAATGAGAATGTTTAATACCTTTGGCAATTCCTCGAAGCCATCCAGTAGATCTAGAAGTGGATCTAGAAGCTACAATTTATTGCATGAAGAACCGCTGCCAATTCTGTGGCATAGTTTATGGCTTCAGGCAGGAGCTTATCTGCTGAGGGTTGAAGATATTTTCAAAGTCGGGACTAGAAGTATCCTCAGCAGCAGATCACCAGCAGATTTTTGAATCCAGCTTTTTCTTTTTTTTTTAGTGTTTATGGATAAAATTGTAACAGTTTATTCCCAAGACTATCCTGCAAATGGCTTACCTTCTGTTTTTTTAAATTGTAATTACCATTTTTCTCCAAATGCATACAAGCACTCTTTCAACTAATGCCTGAATCTTTCTAAACGTGATATAAAAAGGAAATATGAAAGTTAAATAGAAGCTGTAAGCTGCACTTTAGAGGTAATATAAACACACTTGGGTGTTTTACAGCCATCAGTATTATCTCCTTTGATGCCTGAGGCTTGTCCCTAGGAGACAGAAAGCAGACACTTCCTGGAATTTCTCTAATTAGCTTGTTCATTTCACTTAATAAAACAAGCAATCAAAAACATTATGTGTTTCATATGCAGGACTCCTAAAA
Source organism: Perdix hodgsoniae (assembly GCA_035772895.1). Classification (NCBI taxonomy): domain Eukaryota; kingdom Metazoa; phylum Chordata; class Aves; order Galliformes; family Phasianidae; genus Perdix; species Perdix hodgsoniae. The sequence goes on along the minus strand of JAPSGF010000048.1, from coordinate 5,234,877 downwards.
AATAAGAGAACATACCATTCGACATATATCTGAGCAAGTACAAGCAATTTTGGAATTTTCTAGGATTTTATTAACAATGAATAGCTGGTCTTGCATTATATATATCTGCTGATAAGACCCACCAGTGAGCATACATACAAGCAATAAGAAAGCTCACACAGAATCATAGAATGGCTTGGAGTGGAAGGGACCTCAAGGATCACATCAAGTTCCAATCCCCCCACCACAGGCAGGACCACCAACCTCCAGATCTGGTACGAGAGCAGGTTGCCCAGAGCCCCATCCAGCCTGGTCTTGAACACCTCCAGGGATGGAGGCATCCACAGCCTCTCAGGCAGCCTGTTCCAGCACCTCACCGTTCTTTGTGAAGAATTTCTCCCGACATTAAATCTAAACTTTCTCTCCTTGAGCTTAAAACCATTCCCCCTTGTTCTATCACTGTCTACTTTTGTAAAAACTTGATTCTCCTCCTCTGTAATCCTCTTTTAAATACCAGAAGGCTGCAATGAGGTTTCCTTGCAGCTTCTCTTCTGCCTGAACAGGTCTTCTGCCTGCCTTTGTTGGGAAGGTGCTCTATAGAGTCTATTGCTAGAGTATATTCTGACCAGCTGCAAATAATAATATTCTTTTGCAGCTCTAAGTAGTTTGGTTTCTTGCCCATCCTTGTGCCATTTGCTCTCAGTGTCTTGTGGAACCTGTTGCGAGAGGAAGCTCCCTGGCTCACACTGTACAACTTTCTGGGCTCCAAGCTCGTACCCTCATGTAGATCATGACCTAATGTGAGGCAAGTTTGGGTCAATTTTGGTCAAATCTAGCAATTTAGTGATGATTATTATCTTTAATAATTAAAAATTTGTATAGCTTTTCCTTTCATTTTCCAATCCTGTTCCAGCTTCTGCTCTTACAAAAGCATAACTGGAAGAATTTCCTCTGCGGAGCTGTATTGGAAGTACTTTTAAATTAATGTTGGAAAGCATTAGAGGAGTTTTGATGATGTTAATTGAATAAAGGGGCCAAAAACTAAATAGTCCATTTTAGGATTCTGCATCATTAATTCCTATGCGTGACAATCATCTTTAATCTCACCGCTATGCTGCTCTTAAAATCAAAGGGACTAAGGGTGAAAGCTTGGAAAAGATGGGAATGAGGTGGCTCTTGGTATGCAAGTGACCTCTGAACTGAAAGAGAAGAATCACTTACTTGAAAAGGTGAAAGTAACCACCCAATGCAGAGCAAAAGGAGTTGTTTGATTACAGCCAGCCGTGCATCTTGAGTGCTGTGTGCATCATTGGTGTTGAAGCAAAGTGGGGACAAAGGTGAGCACTGTAACTTGCTGCTGTTGTCATCTGTTGAGTGGGGAAAAGCTGGCTGTGAAATATAATTTGGGTGCGTGTTTTCTTTTTAATGGAAATTACACCAAAGCTTAAGATAATTTTTCCAAGACCCACAGATAGTATTTATTATATACCACCTATAGTTCGTGATGTAATTCTCATCACATTTATGCAGATGCCTTGAAAATCCCATCAAGTGGGAGCCATAATGTGAAAGCCCTAATAAGTGTCTTGCAAAGGGCTCTGCTCAGGTGGCATGGAGGAGAATGAGCTTTTTTCTTTGATGCCATCAAAGTCCAAAACGACGTGTCTCGTACCATCAATCTAAGTGAAGCAAATTGCTTAGATATGATTTGCTCATTTTGACAGTTAAAAAAAAAAAAAAGAAAAGACTACTGCCATAGAAGTCCCCAGACCAGCACTGGTGCAAGCAACATGCTGACTATGCCTGGTTTACAAAGGTCACTGATTGCTGCTGTACTTGATGCAGACCTCCTGTCTCCCTCTGTGCCTGCGCAGATCCAGGTAATATTACGTTTAAGTGACTTGGCCATTGGTAATGAACAGCATTGGAAAGATAAGTTCAAATGACAGTTTTCTCATCAAAGCAAGAAACATTCAAAATACTGGTAGCGTACAGGGAAACTTCTGTATTTGTGGTAGACTTGCTGTTTTGTTGAAATAGCTGCGCTTACTAAACAATTTTAACTAGAAAGCTCAGCAGTCAGTCTTCCAACTTTCTATTGATGACTTGTAAATTATGTAGAACCACTGAGCAAGTGGTAGAAACCTGCCTTGCCTTTTCTAGGGAGGAAACGCTGCACTGCAGAGGAGAGGAGCCGCGAAGGCACCGAGTAATGCAGCCACTGGCAGTTATGTGTTAGGTTTCTGCTGAGCTGCCCTCCTACAGGGGCAGCTGTCTTGAAATGCTACCCCTGTTCATCAGGTAACATTTCACCAAGCCTTCACTTTTACTATTCCCCAATAATAAGGGATGGCTTTACTTTATGTTTATTTTCCTTCACATAACATTGGATTTACAAGCTGGAAACCTTTCTTTACAGTTGGGTATAAATCTTTATAAATGTCAGTAATTAATTTTAAAATCTCATTTATCAATATATAATGAGTGAATTAGTTCAGGTTTGAAGAATAAATGTCTTGTAATTAGGCACAATTTTGCACCAGGCCCTCAGACACTCAGATGGATCAATGGAGGACAACAGTGGGTAGAGAGGAGGACGACGTCAGAAGCGAGAGGCACAGGGGTAGGGGCCACATTGGAGAGGTAGACACTGGCAGCCAGCCCTAAATCCCAGTTATGAGATTTAACGCAGAGAATGAAGCAGTGGTAATTGCCTCTGGAATGTTAAGAGCTCTGAGGTGCAGGGGAGGAAGTGAGAAAGCAGCTGAAGACAAGGAGCGGAGCGGAAAATAGCATCCTGCGTCTGTATTGCTTTTCCACAGAGTACAGCCTCGGTAAACCCTAAACATTCCTACCAGGCACCAAGTGTAACTGCGCCTCTCCTACAGAGCTCCCTTCTTAAAAGGGAGAGCTTCAAGAGAAACTGCATACCAAGATCATCCTTGCTTCCATGTGAAGCAGTGGCGAGGTGCCTCAGTAGTGCTCACTAAGGAAATTCCCAGAATTGTTGTTAAGACATCATTGCCAGTGCTCTGAGGTGTGCTGGCTCCACAAGGTGAGTATTATGTGATTGTATTATGTAATTGTAAGATGTTGTTGTTACGTGGGAATAGCCATGATGATTTTAGGCCTGCTCAAAAAAGCAACGTGGGGGAGAAGATACCTTTGCTTTAGAGAACACAGGGCTGTTTGGGTGCTTTTTCCTCCTGTCTGTGCCGCTGCTTTCTTCCTGACGTGTCAAAGTGTAACTTTCTGTGGACAAGAAAACATTTCTAATATAAACAAGTAGTTGATTGATAAAGATGTTGGTGTAGTGAGAGAGAAAAAACTGGCTGTGTAATTCAAGGAAATCTGAGGGGAAGCTGACATTAACTCTCAGGAAATGTAAGAAAAAAGTCTGTGTGAAGATCCACCTCCTTCCAAAAAGCAAAGCAAAGACCACGTCGTGTAGGCAGAACGGCAGAGGGTTGTTGTTGCTTCTTCCACTGCACTTTCCAGCTACGTCAGTCTCATTTTAGCCCTGCAATCAGTGTGCTATTTCACAGCAGTCCTGCTGCTCCACAAACTTCCACACTTACACGTGCAAAACAAAACCGAGATCAGGCGCACCGTGCTGCTCTTCTGTTTCGCTTCTTCCCCAGTGCAAGGACTGCCGTTTCACGCGAGGCCATCCCGTCGCCCAGCCGCGCGCGTGCTAACCGAGCCCGCCTGGGAGCGTTTGTTCCCAGGGTAAGAACGCAAGCGCCGGCAGCGGGTCGGGCGCGGTGCCCTCCATTCACCTGAAGGATTTTGCTGCCGTTTGCTGTACCAGCCGGCGGCCGGGGCTCGTCGTGCCCCGGAGCTCTCGGGGTTTCCGCAGGGACGGCAGCGAGCCCTCCCGCCGCTCCACGCGCAGCGCTTTGTCCCGGCGCTGCTCCGCCCGCTGCCCGCAGCCCCTCGGGGCCGCGGCAGCCCGGGGCTCCGCACCTGCCGCCCGGCCCCGGCGCTCCTTTGTGCCTCGGCGGCGGGGCGGCCGCGTTGCCATGGGAACGGCCCCGCCGGCTGCGGCAGGAGGGCGGGAGGCGGGTCGTGTGGCGGCGCAAGATGGCTCCCCGAGGCGGCGGGCCGCACTGAGAGCGCGGGCGGGCGGCGGGGAGGCGGGAGGAGCGGCGGCGGCGGCGGCAGCGGGGCCGCGCCCGGCCC